>JAKSZP010017273.1:0-145751 GCA_022478985.1 Massospora cicadina
GCTTCTCAGAAGTGGAAGCAGAAAGAGTGATGGAAACTGGGAGAAGCTGGAAGCTTCATGGCCCAACTTTAGAGAACTTGGCCAGCAAAGTGAATAGCATAAGCTGTGATATCCCAATCTAAGATGTTTTCAAGATCAGAAGAATTTAGAGATATGGATAAAGACTCAGTGACTTGGGCCCTTAATTCTGTGTAGGAAAGTTCAAAATGTACACTGTTGCCAATGGTGAGTTCAGTGGCCAAGACATCTGGCTTGTAGTATTGACCAAGTTGGAAAAAGAAATCCAGAAGCAAGTCTTATCCGGCTAGGAAGGAATGATAAAGAGTGAAGGGCATTAGTTTAGGAGGATTAATGATGATGTTAGATGCATCTTCAAACGGAGTCAAATCCAGGAGAGTCTTGAAATCTAACTCTGGAATCAACAACAGAGGAAAAATTAGATACGAGTCATTCAAGACAATTGCTAACCTGGTTTCAGTGGGGTTGGTTACCTTTTTTCAATAATTCCATGGAAGAACTAGCCATCGGTACTTGACTAGGAGTATGAGTCCTGGAAGGACCATATAAAAGGTTCCGTCGCGCAGACTGACTCATCTGCTGGAAGAGCCAAAGATCTTGATCAAAAACTGTTGAGCAGCTGTTGGTACTGTGACTCAGAATTTGAGATATGAGCTGCATGAGAGGGGGATGTCGGACTTATATGATAGTCATAATTATGCACTCTAAAATCAATTAAGCTCCAATTTTAGATAAATTGATCTCAAATTAGTGGGATAAGCTCTCCATAGAAGAATTAAGAAGGATATGGGCCAAGAGGTTATGAGAAGAAAATAACAGGGCGTAAATAAATGAGCATTCTTAATTGGGCCACAAAACAAACATTGATGGCAAGAGTCTCCTGTCGAGGATAAGGAGAAAATCAGGAAATTGAGGACGCCAGACCAAGAATCCTGAATATGACAGTGGGTCATATGCCCTGACGGGGGGAAAACTGGAACCTGGGATTAATATCATCACAAGTCCATCAATCAGCCTGGCATGACAGAAGGTCATGGGGACTGCGCTCTGAGTAGGTGGTAGCGAGGAGACTGAGGAAGAGAGCTGCATGCTGAAGGTTATCCCAAACAGCGTTGAGTACTGATGATCATACTCCACTTGAGCAAATGAAGTATTTGACTGAGTTTCCGAAGTGATTTTCTCCTGCCCCAATCCTTTTCTCACTATAAATCTAGGCAAGAGGGGGTTGTGTTGGGATTTTTGCCCATATTCCCAGCCAGCTAGGTTACCAGGGATTGCTAGGGAATAAATCTCTAATGCGAGGTGAATTTGAGATTAGTTGACCCTGATTTTGGGGTAACTATGTTCAGGGAATTTTAATTATTCTCCTGGTCAGATCCATTGGAGATCAATCCAGACAAGTGCTTAAGACCTTATTGGGCAGAGTTGCTGATGAAATAGGGGCATCTAATAGTTCATTAACTATCAGGTGTACCAATTGGTATTGGTCAGGTTTCATCACTGACTGATTGGGAATTTAAGGAGTAAGTTATGAGGCGAGTGATGCCACCTGCAACTACAAATTAATCAGTTGGTTCGCGATCTGCCTTAATAGGTAACAAGTCTCATTACACTTGCAGGTCGCTTGCCAAATATGGTTGGTTTGCTTATATTTATGAGGAAAAGGTTAGGGACACATTTTCCGACTCTTTACGTTTTAGGTCTTGAGGATGTCCAATGACGAAATCCTAGCCAGGATTGGGAAGACCATTTCTGCTGAGATGAGGATGGGTGTTTCAATGGCAATGACTGCTGTTTCATCGAGAAGGTGCTAACCAAGGGTTTAGTGCTGAATACCCCACTATAAATTCCCTAGAATTCACTAATAAATTAATAAAGAATAATTTGCCAGATAATAATTTATCATATCACAGATTATCACTTTTACTTGAGTCTTAGCTAAGTAAATTTTATCAGCATCCATTTGTTCTATTTTTTCTCAAGGCTATTATTACTTTGTGTGATAATTGGGAGACTATTTCTTATAAAGAGTAAGGATCTGAGAGAGGATCCAGAGAAGAAGCTGAATCAAATCAGGGATTGCTGCTGACTGTGAGTCAAACCAGAGAAACCATAAACATGGATCAAAGAGTAGATCAAGTTAGGTGATATAAGGGAATGAATCTCTATTCAAGACATCATAAGTATTATGAGATGAAGTACTGGCCGAGCGTTGGACCAAAATCCAATACTTTTTCCAACTATGGATAATATTCGCCATACTATTATCAACAATTATAACAACTACTATTATATAACGCAGAGAATTTCACAAAACCTAAACCTGTGCAGTAATAAATTTATAGGTGTTATTGACCGAAAATAATCAGAAAACCTATAAATTTTTACAACTGGTAAACCAAAATGTGCTCTTCATGATCTGCGGCAGCTGGGACCTCTGGCCGCAGACAAGAACTAACCAAAAACAAGGAGTTATACCCCAAAGTCGCTTCATATGGGAAAACTCTATAGAGGCATACGTTCAATTATTATAAGCTAAGTGTGTGAGAGGAAGGTTGTTGGCCCAGATATCCTGCGCAGCCAAAGCTTAGCAGCACAAGTACTGTTACAAGATCTGATTAAACCTCTCAGTTTGTCCATTGTACTGGAGATGATATGCTGTGGATTGACAAGGTTTTTTTAAAATTGATAAAAGCTCATTCCAGAACTGAGCTGTAAACTGGGGCCCACAGTCACTGATAATCTCCTGTGGGAGACCAAAAATAGAAAACACATGGTGCACAAAGAGACGGGCAGTTTCTTCTAAAGAAATGGTGGAAGAGCATGGGATAAATAGGGTAAATTTTGTAAACCAATCAACCACCACCATCACCACAGTAAACCCATTAGAACAGGGAAAGTCGACAATAAAAGCCATGGACACCAATGTCCATGGACCCTCAGCCTTTTTTAACAGGTGAAAGAGACCATTCCTTCCTTCCTGATCGATCTGACTAGGCCCACATGCAGGTAACACAATTGGCGATCCAGGCTAGTACATCTTTTGATAAGCCCCCCCAATTATAGGTACACTTAATCAAGTTAATACATTTATTATTACTCAGATGCCAGACTTTGTGGGGGAGTTGTGATGAGCCTGAAACACTTTTACTCTAAAAAGAGGAGGAACCCACACCCATGAACAAAAATGAATAAGACCCTCCGCCAAGGAATATAGGGAATACTTATGAGCTGGGAGAGACAATCATTCTAAAAGCACAATCTTTGGGACAGGTCATTTGGGCTGCTAAAACCAACGAAATAAGAGGCGCATCAGGAGCTAAGTCCACTGATGAGACTAAGGGAGGGATGATGGATAAAATATGGGTGGGAGGGATATTGTTAACCAGATCCACCTCATCTGAATCTACATGGCAATGTGCGGGGTTACTACTTAAGAAGTCAGGAAGAACATTCAAAGCTCTTTTCACAAACTCATGTTTGAAGATAAACTAAACAAACCCAGTAGGTTTGAGCTTACCTGTGTTCCAACTTCTGTGGTTTGAAGAAGTAGAGAAGGGCTTGATGAGCTTCTTGCACTGTTGACTCATGTTGAGCACCCTGCAAAAGATACCACCAGTGGGTCAGGGCTCATTCCACAGCTGCCAGCTCCTTATCATAGAAGGACCAAGGCTGCTCCATATGAGAGAACTTTCAGGAAAAGTAGGCAACATGGTGCTTAACCCCTCATGCTCCTGAAGCAATATAGCCCCCACCACAACAGATGGCGCATCACAGGCTACAACATAGGGCTTGGAGGGGTCCACATATTTCAGGACATGGGGAGACAAAAACCTCTTTAATTGACTCAAATGCCTGCTGGCACTCAGGCGTCTAATGAAAGGGTACATTCTCACCCATAAGTGGATGAAGTGGGGATGTTAACTGGGATAATTCAGGGGAGCATTTTTTAAGAAAATTATAGTGTACAAAAAGCTTCTTAATTGCTTTTGGTCGTTGGAGTAGCCACTCGCAGATGGCGTATAACTTGTTGGGGGAATGGAATACCCATCTTTTAAGATGAGATTGCCTAAAAATGTGACTTCATCCCAATAAAACTCGCATTTTGAAGGCTTAACAAATAGGCCCGCTTTATGTAAGGCCGCCATAACTGCTTCCAAATTTTTGCATGTTGTTTGGGAGTTGGGGAGTGTACCAAGATATCATTGATATAAGCTACCGCGCAGGAGAACTAAAGATAACCAACACACTATCAATTATTCTTTGAAATGTGGCTGGTGCATTCTTTAACCCGAAGGGCATTACTCAAAATTGAAAATACCCCTCTTTGTTCAGATAGCGGTAAACCATTCCTGACCTTCCATCAACCAAATCTGTTAAAGGCATTAACAAGGTTGTCTTTTGAGAACACATGTGACTTAGCAATCACTTGACCAATAATTTGCAATAGTGTCAAAAGGTAGGGATCATAAACTTTGATTTTATTTAGGTGACCATAGTCCACGCAGGGATGAAGGGAACATTGGACCTCTTAGCAAAAACGATGAAGGAAACAACTGGTAATGTATCTTTGAGCAACCACCCATTCTTAAGCATGTCATCCAACCATAAATTAAGAGAATCCTCCTCCGCTATGTGCTGGTACAAAGGGAAGTTAATATTTATTTAACTGAGGCAAGCCAACCAGGGGACAGGCATTACCAAAAGAAATAAACAACATGAAACCTGAACAGGGTCAACTCCATTAAAGAAAGTTTTTCCACCTCTGGATTGGGACTCAAATTTTTCTGGTTACATCATGGGTAAGGTTTTCGTGTTATTAGACCTACTAACCGCCAATAGCTTCCTTTGGCTGGCACCCTGATTGATGTGTGAAGGGTGGGAATTGAACCCGCAACCTTCAGGTTGGTAGCCATACGCCCTTACTGACTCGCCTTCCACCCCCAGGAAGTTAATATTTACCACCTACACGGTTGTTATGAACCCTAGATCAAATTTAGTATGGGGGAAGATGGTCTTCCTTCTCAGAATTTAAGATACTTAAATATCCCATTAGGCCTCAGGAAAATCCAATAGAAGGCCTGCAGGGGAAACAAGGGAAGTGATGGAACTGCAGCCTTGAGTTTTTGTAAGAGTGTTTACTAAGGGAAACTCGCCTTTCTTTTTTTCATTAGTAAATGAAAACATATTGGACTCCAGGTGAATTCTAACATGCTGTCGACGCCACCAACAAATCACCCCTAAGATTACCAGAAACATGAAGTTTGGCATTGCAGAGAACCAATCACAAAAGCTAAACTGGTGAACAGAGAAAGGTACTAGGCGTCAAACTAGGTATGAGGACTGGGAGGCCAAGGAAGTGACCATCACCGTAGGATCCAAGTCTAGGTCAAGTTCCAACTGGTGGGCTAGCTCTACACTCATAAAATTATCCACTGCTCCAGTGTCCACCAAGGCCTCAAAGGACATGTGGTGAGCTCTGATACTAATTTTCATTTGCAACAAAAAGTAGCGAAATCTCTTTATTGTCAATTATAGTTTAGTCTGTAGATAAGGAAGAAATGGTGCTAGGTTTGGGGGAAACCACTAGGTTTGCGACAGGAGTAGCTACATTATAAGTAGGAATGCCAGAACATACTGACATGGGCACATGTGCTGCGGCAACTATTGAGATTGAATTAGACAATGATTCAGAGCTGGGATTTGACACCAAGGCCACCTCAGCAGCTCCTAGCATGAAGATCTCATTTTAGAGGGTGGGCTTAGGCAATTTGAAAGGTAATAGGCTAATGTGTCCATAGTAGAACTTCTTTACAACCTTATTCAGCTGAGAGAAAAGGACCACTGCTACACCCATCTCAACGAGAAGGGTGGAAATGGTTAAAAATCATGGTTGGTCAATTATGTCAGTAAAATAGCAAGCTGATTTTAGACTGACCTGCCAATTGAAGTGCCAAAGCACCTAAATGACAAGCCCAAAATTTCAGTGGCACTGCTACTTGCACGACTGTTATGAAACTAGGAAGGAATTTCATCACTGAGCGCCCATGAGCCATAGTTGTGCATAGAAACCTAGCGAAGATCCAGGTGAACATGGCCACAGACCCCTTGGGTTGTTGAAATATAGGCAGGAAGAGTGGTTTAGATTTAAATATAATAAAAAACTGGAATTGGACAAAGGGATTTTATTAAAAAAGTTAAATATAGAATTTCACCCAACAATTTTCTCAGTGTGATGCAACTGATTGAATAGTGTTCAAGTTGGTATTTTGTCAAAGCAGGGATAGGGCCTTAAATTTTGACTTAACCTAGTAAATTTTTAAGGGAGAGGGAAATAAATAATTCAATCTGAACTGACATTGAGGGATTTGGTGGCAGGATAAGTCACTATCAGTTTAACCATGAATGCCAGATCTGAGACTTTACTGCATTTGCAATGGTTAGTGCAATGGCATTAGAACCAACAGGAAACGAGAATTCCCCAGGGCCACCCCATATAGGGGCGGTTTCAACGGGTCAGAAACGGTTTTGGGATGACCAACCCGCCCATCTCTGGTTGCTGGAGCATTTGTTTGGCCAAATGGGTAATATTGATAACCATTCCCAATTTTTGTAATGAGGGTTTCAAATTATTGCAACAGTCCCTGATGGTGATACATGCTTGTTGGGGATAAAGCCCAACAATTTTGAAAGGAGTTGTGGTCATCAACTGTACTGCTTGATGGCTCAATGCAATTGGTAATTTTGACTGAGATTTCAAATTTATCCCCTTCTGGCTATGAGTTGCTTACTCTTTGGGCTTTATTCCTGTAGATTTTGGATATTAACTTTAATCTCAAGGATTCGGTTTCATCATATTAATAAAATCCATCCTGCTTGTGGGGATGATAGTTTTTGATGATTTCTGCACAGATTTCCTCTAATCGGTAGATTAACTCAGTGGTGGCATGCTCAGGAACTGGGGGAGGAATTTTCAGAGGGAGAGATGTCACCCAGTGCTTGTCTACCACATGTGCAAGGTCGCCCTGTGTGGCGAGGGGTACAGTTGCCCTATTTGGACCCTTTTTATTAGGTTGGGAAAATCGCCCAATCCATGCAGAGGGGACGTTCCCTGGACTTACACCAATGGCCTTCAAATTGTGTGTGCCAGTAGTTGATTTTTTTGGTGTATTTATCCTTCATCTGCATGATTTAAGCGCTCAATCATTAATACTGGTCACAAAATTCATCATTATGGTTTAGTTGCGCTTCTTGGTCTTCATGATTAAGCCTCATGATCTCCAAAGCATTAATGAAAGTCTGTGTGGCATTGATAACCCAAGATTTGGTAACCCCTTCCTCCAAGAAGTTGTCAAAGATGGGATGCAATCTTTTGTTTAGCTCTCATGTTAATTTTGCTACCTGATCATTAGCCCTAGTGGCTAGATTATAATATACCTCCATGTTAGAATGGACCTCGCAAAGTTGGCTTCTAATCACTCATTCAGATTTGGCCCTCCTGGCTGGAGTTTCACGAGAATTTACCAACTCAGTGATGGCCGCATGATGGCGGGAAATTGTCATCTAAGAATTTCTGGAGGTGGGGTGTACAAATTCAATTAAGTATTGGGCGATGTTCTCTATCCCAATTAAATTGTTTTGGATTTAAGCTAACTCAATTGATGATGAGCTAGATATCTCATCTACAACACATCTTGGTGTTGTTGGTGATAAAAAGATTGATGCTATTGTCCGCAGGCTCTTGTCCCATTTGATACCCTCTGTACAACTGATGTTCAAGACATTCCAGCTCTTCAGATGATATGGGTTCTTTGGGGTAGGTAATAATGGGTATATCATTCCAATTAATCTGGGACACAGTCATTAAAGTATTCCAATTGGGCCCAGTAATGGTTCTGAATAATTGATTGGGATTGATCCCCTGTTCGCATGGTCACCATCTACATTACCAGCCATGAGCACCACTTGTTGAAGCTTTGGCCTACTTCAGATGGCTAGTTCTTCTTCTAGGATAAGTTGGAGTTTTAAACGTCTATTGTATGGAGATAATAGAGCAGGTGGTGACAAAAAGTAAAATTATAAACTCCTTGAAAATGACATTTTGAACCTGCACAATTCTTTCATTACTTGGACAATGGCTCGCTGCCCTGATCCTTCTAAAACCAAGTAAATTACTGACTTAATACAACGTAAAAGTAATTAATACAAAAAGCTTGTATAATAAACTATGAGATTGTGGTACTAATTGATTGTACTTTATTAGTATTAATTTAGAAATAATTTATAGGGTTTGATGTTAACCACATCTTACCCATTATGACTCATTTTCAATGGCACTTAACCAGAGGAACACGTAATAAGTTTGTCTGAGGGTCTACAATCCTTTCAACGCAGGGGCATCTCAAATGGCCTCAGGGTTGGTGTCAAACTCGTAAATATCTCAAGACAGCGTTTCTGACGCATCTACAATTAGCTGAACTGATGCTCCTCTCAAGCAATTGGTAGCGTATACCAAGGCGATTCATACCACTAATTAGCAATTAATTTGATTGAAAACTCAATAGACATTAAAAGCTAATTTTGACATAGCTCAACAAAGCCCAAGAGCTGGGCCATCAATTTTGCCTATTATTATTAAGTCAACTTAACCAACAAAGCCTTCAAACTATGTTATCATAGTTGAATATTAATAAGTGAAATTGCTAGGCTGAGGATCCCAAGCTTTGCATAAGCATAGGATATTCCTGATCCATAGTCACTAATATCTTTGATATAATCCATAATGAATTAAGCATGTTAACATTATTATGTCCCTATCAAATATACGACAATTAGGTCCAGTCAACTACTCAACAGTATAATTGAATCCAATAATGCTTATAGGTGTATATGAATGCCAAGCATTCCAATTCTGTCACTGTGTAGTTCCGCCCATAGACATTTAAGGTCTGACTAGAATAGGCGATTGGATGTTTCTCTCCGTCTTCCCCTATCTAATACAACATGACTCCAAATGCTGTGAGTAGCATCAGTTTGAACAATAAACATGCACTCAAATTCCGGGTATCACAGAACTGGAGCTGTTGTTGGGGTTGATCAAAGTTTATTGAATGCCTCTTGACAGGCATGATCCCAGTTGAATGCGACCTTTTCTTAAGTAGATGAAAGAATGGCTCTCCAATTAGTGAAAAATTGGCAATATATCATCAGTAATAGCTAATTATGACCAGGAAAACTTATATATCACATTTGGAATTAGGCCATTTCATCTTCAATATTTCATCTAGTTGGATGGATGAGGTTGGAGTCCTTCTTTGTTGATTTTGACCTCATGGGACTCAAGCTGATCCTGCCCAATTACAGGTGTAATTTTAGTTTTAGGCTGACTGACTGGCATTCCTTTCCAGGCTATAATGCAATCAAATTTAGCCATGACCTTCAAAAGGCGTAATATTGACTTTTTACTTTGGAAAAAAGCTACTAAAAAGCCATCTGAAGTACTTATTATATCACACAGAGTTTAATACACACCTAAAATTGGGCTGCATTACCTTAGTAATAATCTCAAGATTGGCTGATTGTGGCTTAAGATCTTCTTTGACAACTTTTGGCAATTTAGTCAGTTTAATAACATCATGGATTGAATTTTTAGTGGTCAAAAATTTAATATCTCTCTCATTAGGATTATGCATATGACAAAAAATAAAATTGTATTTTATGTGTTATAAATCAGAGGATTTTTTCAACATCATTCGGGTTTTCTTCCAATTCTTATCAATCAGATTAATCATTTGGTTCCAATTTACTGAAGACTGGACTTCTGTTAAAATGATAGTCATCTTGTGTGAAAGAAAGATAATCTTTGTTATATCTATGGACATAAAAGTCCATATAAAAAAGCTCCCTGCCCGAATTGAGGGAGTTAATTATATCCATTACATCTCAATAACGTCTAGAAAGTACGTGTTTTGTACCAAATATGAAAATCTGTTTAGATGTTTGTTCTCATAAGTTCCTATAAAGAATGTACTTCTGTTTGCTCCCCTGTAGTGAGCACCACTTGTTAAATTTTGAGGATTTACTTGCTTAGTTAATATACTCTTGATTCAATAGTCAGGAAGAGTTTTTGCTGATATATCCTCGATTCTTCTATGTGTCTTATGGTATTTCCTAACCGTTCTGAAGCTCATAAAGCTAGAACAATAATATTTGATTCTTCTGGTCTTTTCTATGTATTTTTCCCTATATAATTGGGAGCACTCTTGATGCAGGTAAAAATGACAAGCTCCCCTTAACGCTTGTCTACACATCTTAATATGAAGATAGAATTAGTAGAGGGCATTATAAGATGGAAAAATGATTATATGGTAAGATGATGATTTTATTTCAAGGCCAGGCACTGGCACCTTATACTTCTAGAGCATCTTTTAGCCATACTCATCTATTAGATGAGTTTATTAAAGCTATGCTAATCCTCTATGGATTATGGCAGTGTTTAATAAAATTCCCAAGTTAATTAGGCCCTAGAATTAACCTAACTAAAATCATTTCAGCCTAATTATAGGCACTTTTACTCTCATATTTAGAAAGATTTTAGCCATAATATGAGCACCTCAGCAGTGTATACTTGCTTTACTATCAGCCTGACTACATTTCATCATACAGCTTATAATATACAAAATATTGGGGAAAAGAAAATATGAAATTCAAATAATGACACACTCCTAATTGGGATTTCAACAGATCTCTCAATAATACTAGGTACTCCCTAATTGAGCTATCCATGTGCAAATATTATTGTGCCAATTACAATGATTGACATACAAAAAACTAATCCATTAATTATAATTGCATTAAATTCAAAATTTCAATTAAGTTTGTGCCATAAACCCACTTGATTCACCCAAGTGGTTCCCATAATTATCCACAATAATGTTATAACATAGCTATCATTAGCTACAATAATTTTGTTGTTTAGATGCAATTAAACGGTTTTGAGGTGAGTCTGATCCAACAGATTATGCATGTAAATTAGGAAGGATCAAATGATCAATCAATAAGAGTAATCTATCAGCTTTGATGGTTTATAAAGGTTTTTTTTGAGTTAACCATCAAAATCTAACTGTGGGTCACTGTTAAAATCAGGAAGCTTGACTCTTATGATTATGCTCGCTTTTAATCCTTTATTTAACTTCACAGATTATTGATTAATTGCGTTTTTATATTAGCTGAACAAACTGGTGCAATAATAGTTTAAAGACTATTAATTGAGCTAAGTGCTCTTAAAGCCACATTAAGTATAAGGTCCAACGCTATACAGGTGCTTTTACCTCTTATAGATATCTTTTACTGTTAGTGAACTCTTCCCTATTACCTTCACGCAGAGCCAAGCAAAGATCAGATAGTAAACAACAACCTAGATTTTCTAATCCTTACACTATTATCATAAGAGTAACTATACAACCAATGTATAAAAAGTTAAGTTTTATAAAATTAAGATCTGCTTTAATTTAAAAAAAGGGTCTTTTATAGTACACTTGGCGCACAGCTTTCCAGCTGCCCACTGGATATTTTTTATTATTCTCCAGAAGGCCTTGAACATCAAATTTAACTTCTGAATACAGGCGGGTTTCTTTGCCTTGATTATTCTTCAGTAGTGTAAACCTCAATGTTTGGCAATTATTTATTAGTGTCAGGAGCTGGACACCAATATAATAGAGCTATGTTGCCTGATGAAGCCTACTACCACTGAAACAAGCGTTAAAATCGCTTTGGTAGTTTTTACAAATGCCTTAATTGTTTGATCAGAATGATTCATCACAGTAATCAGACTATCAGGTGTTAATTTATTAATAAATCACAAACTCAATCTTGTTGGGGATAATCCTCAACAAAAATACTAATCAAATAATCATCAGAACCCATCCAATAACTATATATATCTATTAATTTAGTCAGCAAACACTGCTAAATATTAAATGTAATACTATTCATTGAATTACTTAATCTGTCATTAATATGAATAATGTGGTCAACTGAAATTCCAACAGTCACCCAGGGCACAAAAAGTTTCTCAATCTATTAAGTGGACGATGAACTGGCTGGGAATCTCCAGGGATTTGCGGCATGGGTTACCAATTGAATGAAATGTAAAAAAAACTTTTTACTGCACAAGTTCTGAGCGCGCGTTGTATTAATTATTAATATGACTGAATGTGTTGATAATAGTATGAAGACTATTATTAAACGTGAGATCTTCACAACTAAAATGAGTATTGTCTCCAACGCTAGACTAGTGCCAACGCTTTTCTTTCTATCATTAATTCTTGAATTATCCTTTCTTTAAAATTAAACTATTATCAGTAAGTTAAGAGGTTCCAAGAGACTTAAATTATTTTAGGCAACATGGGAATACCTATCCCTTCAACTCTTCCTCTAGAGTTGGCAACTTCTGGACCAAAGGAACTTTTCCCTTCCTCTCTTTATGCAGTAGCCCGTGGAGATCATGAAGTAATATATATACAAAGAATTAAATCCTGCAACACTAACCCTAGAGTAAAATACCAAAAAGGTATAAAAATCTAAATCTTTAATAATATAAGTCTTTAAGTCTGTCTGTTTTAATAAAGAGCAAGGGATATATTGGAAATTTGGAGCCAAACGCTTCTGTTAACGCCCCAATAAGGATGGCAGCTGTCACAATATATTAACCCTCTGTAGTCATCCAAAACGATGATATACCTCATTTATCTAATCTGATCTTTCATCAACTAGAATATGACCCCTTCTGAGTTAAACCATGTAGTGTCCCAACGCCTTTGCTCAGCCCCAATGGGTTGTCCTTATTGAGCTAGAAACCTGCTTAGGTGATTGAACTTTTTACCCATTAACAGCAGGTCGCAAACCTAAAAGGTTAAACTGAATTTACTAACTAGAGCGTTGGAAACGCCCAGAAACTAGCAAAAAACTTTCAAATGATTGGCAAAAAACTGTGATTGATGCATACAATATAATTAAATTATCAATTGTTAAATAAAAAACCATTTGTAACCATTGTCAGGAATCTCCTCTGACAGAACATAAGTGATCCAGTAGAAACAAATCCAAATGGATCAGTTAATATTCCATTAGTAATGACAACCAACAATAGGTATCAAATTTTTTAATAACTTCACATTTCTATGATAATTCACCACAATGGGTAAAGCAGTTTTTATTATATTTACTTTATCTAATTATGTGGATATACTGGAATCCCAACACATCCCCCGCTTGACCAGATTATCCAGCGATGATATATTCCTGTGAGCAGTTGCCACTTCATTCCTAAGCCTGAATGTGTCAGCATGGTTTATAATCAATTTTTCGTAGTCCAACTTCTTTTAACTTGCTCAATGTGTCTCATCATGGTCCTTCTCCTTTGCGCGTTTCCTCTTCATCTCCTACTTACTGTTGCATCCTTATAGCGCGGTTCTGTGACTTCATTCATATCAGAACTATATTGGTCAATCTCACCAATAATATGTCTTAAAAGCCTATATCCCCCCAAGTTAAGCTACTACAACTCCACGCCATTTAAGGTTATACTTAGTCAGCTTCACCAATTCCTTAGTTCCAGTAACCAAGGATGGGCTCTTCATTTTTAATTAAAGTGGATCTTATGACTCTCCTTTCTTATAGTTCTTTACAGCGGATTTTGCTTCAACATGAGCTGAACCTGCCATTTTCCTCATGCCTCTTTATGGCAAGTCCAGTTTCAACATGAGCTGATCCTGCCAACGTTCACGTTCTTCTTTAACTCCATAAAAATTCACCTTTCCCCCTTAATGACAATGGAAGGTGAGAACACCACCAGATTCGCTTGATTGCATTAAGAATCACAAAATTTGAACATATGCTTTGCAATTTTTTTATCATTTTTATTTTTTATCTTTCGTATTTTTTAAGTTTTTTTTCTTTTTGCAATGGGACTTAACCTAGTATCAGTAGGTTCAGTGGCCCTTTTTTAAATTTAACTACAATTCTGATTTAGAGGTCCCCCTTAAGACTTAACCATCAATTATGGTTCAGTGAACCCTCTTGAAACTTATCTAGAAATTATGGTTCAGCGGTCTCAATTGAACATTGAAATTTTACCCTTAAATTTAATACTCTAATTAATTGGTATGAACCCAGTTCACTATATGACCATCAGCAATGTTTTTAACATATAGGCATCGGTCGCCATCTTAGCAATAATCTCAAATGGTTTGATTATAAGGGCGTCCAAATTGTTTCTTCTTCCAAAACCATGGGTATCAAAACAGGCTACCCATCTCCCACATGGTGCATTTTAAGCTCTGGTCAAATTTATTGTCCTTCTTCTTTGCTCTAATTCTTTCCTTCAATGTCACATCAAATGCCCGTGATTGCAGTTTGATCATGATAGTCAACAGTCATGTTATATATGGCTCTGCGCTCATCCCCAAAGATGGTTCCTCTGCTGAATACAAAATTGGCGGTAGTGAGGCTCTTAGTTCATAGAAGAGTTCAAATGGAAATTTCCCTGTTGGCATATAATTACTGATATTATATGCAAATGTAATTGAACTCATATAAGATCCCCAAGTGGAGTTTTTAACCGCTACTAATTTTTTCAGCATTGTGGCCAGAGTTCTGATGACTCTTTCTACCATTCCATTTATTTCTGGATGGTAGGAAACGAATACTACTTCTCTGATTACCACTAATCATTTAGTTTGGGTTCACATATGATGTAAAGTTGGTTCTTTTATCACTTAGTAATACTTGTGGGCATCCATGATGGTGCATTACTTGGTCCAGTATAAATCTCCCATTGCTTATAGCATCTATTCTGCTCCAGGCCTTCGTCCCAACCCATCTATTCAGATGGTCTAATACAACTATAATGTAACTTACTCCCCCACTACTAACACTCAAGGGTCTCATAACATCTATTGAAAGAATGTGTCAAGCAAACCTAAGGCGTACTAGCTGGTATCCTGTCACATTCTTATATGGCTTGTAAAGTTGACATTTCATGCAATAGGTTAGATAACTTGTGACAACATAATTGATTGATTCCCACTAATTATATTGGAAAAAATGGTCCATTGTTTTTCTTAGGCCATCATGCCATACAACTTTGTGTGCAGCTTGATAAATTCTGAGTGTTCTGACTGTTTAAAAATAAGTAACATTTTCCAACAATTGACTTGTAAATATGTCTGTTATTTATCTCAGTATTTTCTATCACTTTCTTCAGCAAAGTTTGAATCTCCTGGAGTTCATCCCCAATATTACCTATAATCATCAGTTAAATAGTTCATCCACCTGCTTTGTACATGACTTGAATGGCAGGTAATCTTGATAATCCATCAACATTCTGATGTAATGCTCCTGATTGGTGTATAATATTGAGATTGTAGGCTTGAAGTTTTAAAAATTAAGCCATTCACATCTATTGTTCTTTTAAGTTTATGCAACCAGTGTAGAGATGAGTGGTCAGTCACAACATTTAAGTGTCCCATGATTATACACTCAAAATTGTTTGATGTGTATAACACTGTGAGGCACTTGTGCTCTGTCACGGTGCAGTTCCTTTCCACTGGAGTCAATGTCCTACTAACATACATCACCGGATGCTCCTCCACATCATTGTATACTTGATTTTTATGGCTCCAATCGCCATTATCAAGGCATCAGTCTGAATTATAAACTCCTGATTGAGATTTGGGCATTTCCAATCAGACTGGTTATCAGATATCTTCTTAGCTCATCAAAAGCTTCTTGAGCCTCCTCATTCCACATGAATCCTTTCTTTGGATCCTTCAATAGGTAGGATTGATTTGGTAATTTCAGCAAAATATTTGATAAATCAACAATAGTATCTGACAATTACAAAAAAAGAATTGTGTGTCCAGAACACTCTTTAGAATTAGAATCTGTTCATTTGCCATTATCTTCTGTGGCTGTGGTTGCAATCTTTTGGAGTTTATCACAAACTCCATACATTCAAGCTTTTTTTAGAAAAGTAATTTCCACAGCTTGATCTTCAAATTTTCCATCACTAGGTGTTAAAACACTTCCTCAAAATGTTCCAGGTGATCAGCAAATGTCCTACTAGATACATTGATGCTGTCCAAGTACACCAAGATGCAAGACAGTTTCAAGCCATTAAGATAGAACTCATCGCCCTGTGGAAAGTTGCCAGCGCGTTACATAATCCCTGAGGCATTCTTGTTGGCTTGTATAACCCTTGTGCGGTGATTAGTACACATTTTTACGGTCTTGTTTTGGAAAGACAATGTGCCAAAACCTTGGGATTAAATTCATTGCTGAAAGAAATTGGCTTCCCTAGGCAATTGAGTGCATCTTCTATCCACTGGCAGCAGATAAACCCCTTTTTAGTGATTTTTAATCAGCCAGTGGCAATAAATGATCATTAAACTTGATCTATCAATTTTCAACAATAAGGATCATACTAGCCCATAATTTTGATGAAGGCATAAGGAGCCCATTCTCAATAAGTTTACTAATTTTATTCAAAGACTACTGCTTCAGCAGCCTTGGACCAGTGGACAGGTCTCATTGATATAGGTGGATAAAACCAGTGTTAACCTTATGGATTACGCTTTTAATGCATCCCATGTCATATAACCTGGTTAAATATCACACGGTATCTCATAACAATTGTAGCACTTCTTACTGATGTTCTAATAACCCATCCAGTTGCTCTCAATAGACCTATACATTAATGCTTTCAGCATCATCCACTGGTAGTCCCATATCTGTTAGAGTTCCAAATTCATGAAACTCTCTGATTTATGCCATCAGGATTAAATGCACAGATTGCAATAACTCGGCTTTTTCATCTTTATTGGGGTTTTCTCAGATTACCCAAAAGTACTTTTTCACCATGGAATGGCATTATAATCCCCAGGGCTACTAAGGCTCCAAATACTATTTATTAATGGAGTGATGACTTCTCCATTTAATTGTTCTGGGATTCCTAGTGGTAGCCATGTGTTAACTATTATCTGAATTCCTTGCAGAATGATATTCATCATATTTATCCTCAAAAGTTTTCCACAGCTTTCTTGAATATGCTTCAATATTTCCTAATTTTTATTACAACAAACCTTTAATGGATGGAAATTATAATGTCATTGTAAATTAGACTTACAAAATTTTTCTTATTTAACAGAGTTTCTCCTCTCTGCTGATATACTAAGGGCAGGGTCCGCACCAATATTGTTAGGATATTCTCCTCAAAATTGTACTTGACAACTTACTTTTCTCAGATATTCCATTCTGATAAGGAAGTCATAAATTTGATTGGACAATACTTCTTCAGGAGCTGATACACTAGTAATCTGAACTAAAGTGGCATTGCACTGCATGTTCCATAAGATGTTGTAGTATTCAGTCTAGCAGTTCCATACTCCTTCTTTTTTTAGTACTAGATGGTCCCAATCCATACTCCTTCCAGTGCTCTAAATCTAGTAAACTCTTAATTTTCATCATCAATTTATTAATACAATATTAATAGGAGCTCTACTGTCTATTATTGTCTGTACTCTTACTCAATTGACTATAATATACACATACATACAATCATAGTATTGTAAAAATGTTTTTACTGAATGAACGCGGCATCGTTAACTAAATCTAGAGTATAAATCAATTTCACAAACAAATCAGGAAAGTATTCTTAATTGTGAACTGATAAGAAAAAACATTTGCATTGTCAAGTTGTGTCTTGAATACTCTTTGGTGCTTTTGGTGGATCTGATCTTTTCTGCTAAATGATGAGTGTATGGCTAAAACCTTTTTTCCCTACTTTAGGGTCTATTTTCTTCACCTTTTCTTGGGTGATTGCATTTAGATCCAAATTAACCACTTTGTAGAGTAGATCAGTTGTGTCAACATTTACAAATAGCTTGGATATGTTTAGGTCATCTTTGAATATGTCAGGGTGAACATGTTGATTGCAGTGATAAGTTGTTCCATATTTAGACTGCTGGACCTTTTATCAAATCCTGGCCAATTTCCTTTTTTTAAGCCTTACCAAAATTATTTGCTCCTTAAGCTTCTTATACCAACAATGAGCAATATCATGCCCAAGGTTTCCACATTGGTGACAGCAGGGTTGAGTTAAATATGATTTTTGGTCCTTTGGGCTTATTTCCCATTAAGATTCAATTCTGTTATCCCTTATTAGGCTCATCAAGTTTCACTGTATTCTAATTCTGGTGGGAACAGCTTTAAAGGTTCAGTATGTTGTTTTGAACGTTGCTCCTAGTATCTTGAGATACTTCACCATCAGCAATGTAAAAGTTTGGTTTATAAGTTATAAAACTATATCATGATGAAATCTCTGTTGGACCAAAGTGATGCTTGCATTGCTATACATGCATCAAATCTATTATAACTTTTTCTCCAGCTAAAAAATTTGTGATTCTTGGTAAAATTGGTCATCATAGAGGCTAATGTTTTGTACTTATTGAATTAATTCTCATGAACTCCTGTTTACAGTTAACCATTCATGAAGGACTACCAAACTCAGTCATAATTGCTTCTTTGGCGTCACTTTATGTCCTTTTTTTCCACGTTGAGATGAGGTAACATTAGATTTTGATAGTCAGTGTCTAAGCTTTCATCACGGTTACTGCTTTTTGTCAGTTGTTCTATCTGAACATTATCATTTTAAATATGCAGTAAAATGCCGGTGCTTTATCCTGATAAACATAGGTAATTTTGGCATATTCCAAAATTCTTCCGTTGCTACTGTGTCAAGGAATCCTGCTTGACATGAAGACCAACTATAGGTTTGTTTTTGGGGGCATCTCCAAAACTGTAGCAAAATCTCCAGAATATTTCTTGGGGTTTGTACTTTTCCAGTTGAACTTTCATGCGTCTCATTGTCAGCTTTATTCAGCTCCATCTGTGCAATCACATTTGGGATTTATAAGTTCTTGTAATTATCTTAGAGTCTGCGCTACATTTTTTTGAATCTGGAAGGAGCGTTATCTATCTGCTTCCCTCTTAGTTTTCTGGAATATAACTCTTTGATTAATTTTGGTTTTCTTCCATTTCAAAGAGGTGACTCTCCCATAAAGATCATTATTGACCTTTGCGACATTTTTTCTATTTCCTCCTTGGCTTTTGTCATTAACTCATATAAATAAGCTAGATTTTCTTCCAACGCTGAGTTCAGTGCATTCATGTTTATGGTTTTCAATACTGTCCACAGCTTTTTAAGTTTGTTTTTGTATGACATTCCGTTAATAACTTCTTCTGTATATTTGGCCTGGAAACTTAACTACCCCTGTAGTGAGCGCCAAATGTAAATTTTTTGTTTACTGCACAGGTCATAATGTGTGAATTGTATAGATTATTAATATTATATAATGAGTGTCAATAGTATGAAGACTAATGTCCTATTTAAGAAGTCCACAACTAAATTGAGTATTGTCTCCAACTCTAGAGTAGTGCCAACGCTTTTCTTTCTATTCTTGAAGATTCTTGAATTATCTTTGCAATGGAAATTAACTATTATTAGTAGGTTTAAAGGTTCCAAAAGACTAAAATTATTACAGGCAACAAGGGAATACCTATCCCTTCAACTCTTCCTCTAGAGTTGGCAACTTCTGGACCAAAGGAACTTTTCCCTTCATCTCTTAATGCAGTAGCCCGTGGAGATCATGAAGCAATATATAGACAAAGGAATAATATCCTACAATACTAATTCTAGAGTAAAATACCAAAAAGTATACCAACCAGATATTATTTTTACTATAAGTCTTCAAGTCTGCTTATATTAATGAAACACAAGAAAATATATCTAAGGGAATTCGGCGCCTAACTCTTCTCTTCGCCCCAATAAGGATGGTAGCTGTCACAATAGATCAACCCTCTGGAGTCATCCAAAACGATGATCTTCTTCATTTATCTGGGTAGAACTTTTATCAACTAGAGTATGACCTCTTCTGGGTTAAATCATAGAACGTGTCCCAACGCCTTTGCTCAACCCCATTGTATTGTCCTTATTAAGCTAGTAGCCTGTTTAGGTAATTGAACTTTTTATCCATTAACAGCAGGTCGCATTACCTAAAAGGTTAAACTGCATTTACTACCAAGAGCGTTGGAAACGCCCAGCAACTAACAATAAAAAAACAATCCTAAAAAACAAACTCTAACTGACCCATACAGAATAAATAGAATATAATTGTTAAATCAAAAAATCGAGCCATTTTTAAATTATTGTTAAGAAATCTCCATTACAGAGCATTAGTGATAAGGAGGAATTAAATCTCGAACTATCACTTAATACCCATTAGTAATAACAACAACAATAGTTATCATATCGTTTAATAACTCCACATCTGTCATGATAATTTACCCCAGTGGATAAAGCAGATTTATAATTAATTAAGCAAATTATGTGGGCATAGTAAAATAACAACTATGTGCATGCGCTAAGTCTGATTGGTTGGGTAGAAATGGTCTCCTGCATCTCCTGAAGCAGGCACAGGGTCTGTGGACCTCAGAATCCATCGAATTCATTGGTGAGCTCCAACTATTTCAATTTTTTTGACATGATTATGGAAGTTGTGGACCACTTTATAAAATTAACCATTTTCATTATTTGTATGTCCGCCATTACTACTAAAGAGATGGTCCAGCTTTTTGTCCACCTCGTTTTCCACTGTTTGGCATACCCCAGGAGGCGGTAAGTGACTATTGGTCTAATTTACAGCTCATTTTTGGTCTGCCATCTTAGCTATCCTAAAATACGGCCAAGCCATTCCACGGCTTACCATCCCCAGTCTGATGGGAAGACAGATTAAGTCAACTAGATCCTCAAATAATACCTTCGCTGTTATGCCTATGCTGCACAGTATACTTGTGCTGATGATCTTCTAATGGTGCAGTTTGCATATAACAACACCACCCATTTGTCAATGAGGTTCTCCCCCTATGAGGCTACCCTGTGGTATAGAACCTCATTATTTACTGGTCCTTGTCTTCTCCCTGAAGTACCTGCTGCTGAGGAGCATCTTCAGTGGATCTGGAGTATCCAATCTCTGGTTAAGGAGCACTGACTAAGTTGATAAGTGATTACAAGTGTTTTACATACTAATAGTACCTCCCTACCATTAAGAGTAAGTTGGGCTTGTTAGTTATGCTTGATACTCAACACCTGCATATGACAATTCCATCATAGAAGTTTGTAAGAAAGAGTTAAAGTCCTCATGTGTTAGAAAGGATTTTAGAAATGGGGCAATCTAGTTGGTCCTCCCCACTCACTGGAAGCAGTCCTGGTCTTCCATGCTTCTCAGTTGTCCCCTTTTAAGGGTAAGAAGCCCACCAAACTGGAACCTAAAGGGATTAAGGGCTTGGAAGAAGCAGATTTGGATGACATTCTGGTGTAACAGAACTAACGTCACATGGTGCAATACTTGGTTGCCTGGGAGGGATATCCCTCCCTTGAGAACAGCTGGGTCAGTGCCCTTGATTTTTCAAACTGCCACAAGTTAGCAGAGGCCTTTCAAATCGCACATCTAGATGCTCCCTGTCCTCCCCAGAAGGTTGCCTCCATCTTGGCAATCAAGATACCTAAAGCGCACAAGAATGTTGCACTTGCCCATTTTCCTGGGGGTGATGCTTCCCCAGTTAAAATTTGTAAGATTAATGTAAGCTTTGGGGAGCTACCCCTGCAACTTAAATTTGAGAAATTCCCGTTCTGTTATAAGAAGGGTAGGAAGATATCAGCCGTCCCTCTTGTCATCATGGGAGATTTAACCTATGTGGTAGATGAGAGGTGGGTGAAGGTACTTCTTTAAAAATCTCACCTCTCTCCCTTCTGCCAACTACTCATGAGTTAGTAAAGATAATTTTGGGTACTTGTTGGGATGTGGCAGTGGCCAGAGGCCATCGTCAGCATAGGGGTGGCAGCAATTTCCCCCACAAGAGGTTACTTCCAACAGTTTAAATTCAATAATAAATCTAAGTCAATATATAGTGAAAATAGATCAATAAATCTAGTTTCATGCTCAGAAAACCCCAACAAATGTTCCCCTCCATCAACATAAAATATGATTTTGTTTCAACAGGTACAGGCACAATAAAAATTTTTTAATCAAAGGGACCGCCCATATGTGGCCTGTCTGTGGGTGCAAGCTTCTGTTTGCTGGAGGGGTCATCATTGCGCCAAGTGCAATTGCAACAGAAGAAAATTTTTGCTTGAGGATTTGATGCTAATGCATCTGGGCAGGTTGGATCCAAATTGGTATTGGCATCAATCTATGGTGTCAATCCGCCATAGTCAAATTTAATTACTATTCTTGTTGGTAAATGCACTCTGTTTCTGTTCCCTCTTTTTTGTGAGCTTATAAGGCAGCGGACCCTGACAGGTTCCACTGTCACTCCATTTTTTCCTTTCCACCTTTTTAGTTTAAATAATTTTTAAAATTGCTAAATCTTTAATTGTGATTTTAATCAATCCTCCAGACATATAGTAATCATGATTCTTAATTCTGAGAATTTTTAGTTAGTCCACCTCACAAATCCTCACCTGCACTGTGGTCAGATCCGCACCTGATCACCCTTTTTGGGCGCACATCAAAAAAGGCCATGCCATTTGTCCCTTGTAGTTCAAATTTTTTCGTTTGAAGTGAAAGTGCCCTGTGGCTTCTGCCTCCACCGCTTCCACCACTCCTCCTTCCAGCATCAGGCTAGATGCTGACTTGCTCAAATTTTTTGAGTGGGGAGCGATCCTCCCACCCCCAACATTGGCTAATTCTGGTGCTGCTTGCAAACCTTCATCCGATCAAAATTTAAATTTCTAAACATTTGTCATAATTACAGAATCCTGAGCCAATGGCTGAAACTGTTTTGTCTGAGCTGCTGTGGTCAACTGCTTGCAGCCAATCAGGTCCTGCTATTGCACTGACTCTGGTGGCTGGCCCAGCATTAGACAAGTTAAATCCATCTGAGTGCCTCAAATGGCTCAATGACAGCAACCGTCCACTTAATGTCAAGCTGAATTTTGCTTTGGAGGAGCTTTTTTTGTAAATCACTTTGAGTGTCACAGCCTTTTTAATCAAAAAACTGGTTCCCTAGTTATAAAAATATTAATAAAATTGCAATACAAGAAGAAGAAACTCCAGCCAATACCATCCTCCACCAGCATCTCCATGGGGCGATGGAACCCATTGTTGAGGGTATTACACCTCAAATCTTACCCATGATTTTGATAATGATGTGAAATATGAAATTGAGGAGCTTGCTTTTGGAGTGAGCTGTGCTTACATTAATGCAGCAAAAACTTCTTTGTTTGAACCCAGTTATCCCAAACCCACCAGTGCATCAAGTCGTTCACTTGTATGCCTGCTCTCATCACTTTTGCTGGGCATCAACTTTCTCAATACGTTGAGTTAGTGGACACCGCTGGCTTTATTAACAAAGAAAACCCACAATTATACTCCCTTATGCCACACGTCGCTGATGCTCCCACCCCAGTAGTGTCTTCCATGGTCCTCCAGCTAAAGTGGGCGCTGGACAAAAGTTTCCTCAAAGCTTCCTCACCTTCTGATATGGTTTCATAGACTGTTAGCTGAAGTGCCATATTATTATTTTTTTAATGCATGATAATCCCTTTGTTTGGCCCAATTGCAATAAAGATACGTGGAGAATCCCCTTTGGGTTGGACCCTTAGTGCTAAAAAATATCATCAGGTGCACCAGTATGCAGGATAATTTAAGATCACACAAAAATGATATTCATTGCATGTTGAAAGGTCACCGGTACATTGCACAGACCTTGTGGCATGCGCATTGAATGAATAAAACTTAAACCACAATAATTGCACAATTCTCCTGTTCCTCCATAGGCTATTTAGATTTGCCAGTATCTGGAGATAAGATCCATCTTGTTAAAGTACTACACCCCTCCTAGAAGTTCCAAAGCGTCAAATACTGAGAAATGGGTACAAATCTTTCTTTATAATGGCGTTGAGGCGACAATAATCAATTAAAACCTGATTGCTGCCATCTTTTTTCTTCACAATTAAAACTGGGCTGGCCCATGGGCTCTTTGAGGGCATGATCATTCCACTCTTTAGTAACTTGTCTAACTCATTCACTGACTACTTCATTACTAGCTCAGGAACACCAAATTGGCCTCATCCTAATAGGCGTGTGGTCTCCAAGATCAACGAAATGTTGTATTATTTTCACACCTAGATCCTGGTCATCTTTGACAAAAATTTCATAATATTATTAAAATAATTTTAGGCTTCATCCTTCAGTTGCTCTGATAATCCAGTAAATGATTCGTGGGAATTTACAGAATGCGCTCCAATGTTCTCAGTAGGTAATATAAACTCAGATAAATCACAAAATTCAACAGTCACTTTTAGTTTATCATTTAAAACCAGATGTAAAAAATTAACACTTGATATTTTTGACATTGATACTAGGTTTGTCAAATTTGCTAATAGGACGTCAATTTCGCCAAACCATGGCATAAGTATTCCAGGCGCTATACTGAGTTCCATCCAAGGATGATTTTTAAGGCGGTGTAACTTCCCTATATAATCCTTCTGGAATGTCTAGTGTATTCCCAGTACTCATGATCAGTTGATGGCCTGGAGCTATCATCACATCCTTATTCATTCTCAGCATTATCAGCCGATTTTAATATATGGCATTCAGCATTGGTCAGCTTCAATTTCCTCTCTGAGTGTATCTGACTGGTATTATCCAATCAGCATAAGGTATAAGCATAAAGTTCTGGCGACAGCTGGTAGGCTTCATATTAGCATGACAGTAGTGAATCAGGAGTGTTTGTCTCAATATTTTCAAGGCGTTTTCCTTTAAATTTCACGAAATTCCATAGGTCCTTAGATGACTATTTCTTATTAATATATTGTAGTTGGCATTGAGGAGCACTATCGCAGGTGCTGCTACTACCAGAGCTTTAGATCACAGTGGCAGGGCACTTTAGGCTCTTTGCTCTTATTGCTATTGAAGCCCGCTGCCCCATATTCTAGATGGTGGTCAATGTCAAGAGCAATTTTTAAATTCTTGACTAGCTTAGTGGAGACAATATTCACAGGTGCTTTGCTATTGATAATAGCCACATCTTTGATTTTGTTGACCAGAATATCAACGTAATTGCACTTGGAGTAATAAGAATCAATAGAGTTTACTAAATGTATATGAGAATAATCCAAAGGATTAAGAGTTTGCTTCAAAATATTTTGTGATGCTAGGACATCCATTGATGAATGTGTCAATAAGAATATCTATATTCAACCCCTTCAAAATTGAGGCATCTGCTATATTGCTCAGCCCTTCAGCTAGGATATGCTCAATTATTTGCTGCACATATGGCTTATTGACTACTTTGGTTGCTTCAGGTATAACAACCCTCTGTGAGTGAGTCACCGCATGTACCCTTGTGGAATCTTGATTGCCAACATCCACTTTTTAAACATGTAGGATTGGTTTTCTGGTATGATAGAGCATCCCGCTTCTATTATGCTTGCTATTTTCCATCTTCTGCGAGTTATCTGGGAGGACTATATTGATGCTATGTTGGCGGCATCTGGAGGCATAGCACCTTTTGCAATTGCAATTGTAGCAAGGAAATTTCACTTAATGTGTGTAGTGCCTTTATGTTCTTAGTTTGTTCAGTTTTAATAGAAGAATTGTTGACAGTCTTCTTGTTGTTTTGTTGAGTTCTCCTGTAGGTGCTGCAGGTCCTGATCTGTATCTGGTATTGGTGGTCATAGCTTTGTGAAAATCTGCATAAATAATTGATCAACTCAGATGTTGTAAGGTTTTACATAAAGGCAGGCAATAAGGTGTTCATCAAATTTTATTTGGGTTGCACTGCATGTTGCAATGCAATCTTAGCATCAAAATTGACCATGGCCTTTGTGCCTCCGAGAACTTGAGCTTCATAATAGAATTGACCCAAAAATTTGTCAATCTTTAAGTCTTTCTTAAATCAATATTGATAATTGGATTTTCTGGGTAATATATTTCCAGAACTCCAAAAAAACAGTTTGGCTCTTTAACTTTGGCTTAGCTAGGATTTTTGTCCAAGTATGGCATAAATAGTTTGATACTCTATTTGTCCAAGAAGTTGATAATAGTAGCTGCTTAGTTATGATCTCTGGCCCCATATATGGCTATTTTGAATCAATTAATGAAAGTAAAAACGATCCTTTTCTTATCAAAAAAGCATACATGAAGGTTTGTAATGATTATACACTCACTCATGGTTATCACAATTGCTTCTTTTCTGGCCTGAACCAGGGTCTCAGGGCGCTTAAGCGCTGCACCACAGTTAGATAAAATTGGATTGTTCTAAAGCAACCATATTTCTAGAAATCTGACAACGTGGTCCATAAACAGTTTAAGTATTTACTTCTGAGGATTCATCTTCATGGTATTCAGATTTATATCCAGTCAAATCAATTATGGCACACTGGCATTGACAATTATCCAAATCTTTAATTTGATTATTAATGTCATTTTCCCAGATATTACAGTTTTAATTTATCATTTTCAATTTTACAAATTTCCTCGTTTAGGCCAGTTGTTTGTAATTTCAGGACTGAAAGCACTTGATCTTTTTCCTTAATTAATTTTCTGAAATTTTTCACTTCCCCAAAGAGAGTATTGTTTAACTCATTGATGGGGTAACATCTTCATTTTGATTTTTATTCTAGTAATTTAACTGATTAATGGAGTCCTGAATTTTTTATCCTTCATCTGTTGGCCATTGACTTTTGTGCACCAGTAGTTGATTTTTTTCTGTAAAAACATCCTTCATCTGAGAAATTTGGGCGCTCAGTTGTTGATACTGATTAAAGAATTAATCATTATTGTTCTGTCGTTCATCCTGGCCTTCATAGAAAAGTCACATAAATTTTTAAAAACTAATAGAGGTCTAGTTTTGCTGTTGACTCAAAATTTATTGAAACCTCTTTCCTCCAATAAAGTTTCAAAGACAAGACATAATATGTCATTTAGCTCTTGCTTTAATTCTGCTACTCAATCATCAGCCCAAGTTGCTAGATTATAATTCGCCTGCAAGTTATATTGGACCTTGTCAAAATTTATTTTCAAATTGTTTATTTAATATTTGGGCTTCTTGGCTGGAGTTAAATGAAAAATTGATTAACTTAGTGATAGCCGCACAGTGGTGGGCGATGGTTATTTGCAACTTTTGAAAGTTAAGATAAACTCAAGTTAGTATTGAGCAATGTTTTCTATCCCAATTAAATTGTGTTAGATTTGAGCTACAATCAATTGGTGTTGAGATAGATGTTTTTGCCCACAGCACATCTTGTAGTCGTTGATGATAGAATGGATTGCTTCTTTTATCCGTGGGCTTTGCCCCATTAGATGACCCCTTAATGGTTAATGTTCAAGACATTCAAGCTCCTCATGATAAATGGGTTTATTAGGATAGGTAATAAGGGGTACATCATTTCAGTTAATCTTGAGACGGTCATCTCAGTGTTCATTAGGCCCATATCTCTCTAGATTATTGATAAAGGTTGGGATTGCATTTCTGCTTAGTATAGTCACCATCTGTCATCACAGCCATGAGCGCCACTGTTGACGTTTTGACCTACTTCAGATGGTCTGGTTCTTCTTCTGGGATTATATTGGAGCTATAAGCGCCTATTGTATGAGGACAAAAAATCTGATGGTGATAGTTATTGAGATATAGCTCCTTAAAGGTAAGACTTTAAGGCTGTATTGCCCTGTCATTCACTTGTACAACCGCTTCTTGCCCATATCTTCCTGATCAAAAGTAATTTTTCAACAAATACAACTAAAAAATAAATAACACAAAAGGTTTTGTATATTTCAAAAATATGAAAAGATTATTGGGCTAAAATATTGTGTTATATTGTATAAAATCAGAGAGAATTATATAGGGTGATGTTCACCACATCTTCACACATGACACCCCAACTTGCACCACCACTTAACCAGCAGTTTTAAAGTGAAGGTTTTTAGAGGGTCTATAATATTAGGCGTCCTTCTGTAACCCAACTCAGTCTTGTAGTCAGTTTCTTACTGACAAAATTACTTTAAGACATCATTTACTCTGATGAATCTGAAAATAGCTGAACCATCACTCTTCTTGAGAAATAGTAGCACATATCACAGCTTTTCATACCACTAATTTTGTTTTTAATTTGATTGTAAATTGATTGAAATATAAAATTATTTTGACATGATCAACAAAGCCCCTGATCCTAGGTCATCAAGTCATGTATAACTAAGTAGAACCGCAAGACCACAAATCTAATTTTTGTTTGTGCTTAGAATATTTTCAGCCCATAATTGTTATATGTTTGAAATATTATTATACTAAATATATGTAAATTATTAATATTATTTCTGATATCAAATCTACCTGACAATTTAGGTACAGTCAACCATTTAACACACTCACATATTAAAGCCCCTAGACAAAGCTATAAAGTTACTCCATCTCAGCTTGCATATATGCTCTGACAGAACTTCCAACCAAAATACCTCACAGCAATAGCCGCCACTCACGTAGGGGCTACTTTGGAGGAGAAAGTTTCAGTCACCTCCCACATGTAAGGTCAATTGTGTTAGATAAGTAAAGTTACTATCCCCAGCTTCCCAAATAAAGCATTGCAGGCGTTAGGCGGAATCAGAACTAATTGCTAACCAGGGGAGACAATCTGACAAGGATTGGCTGTGAGTCCAGCTATCCATGTGGATCCCCTTCCCAGACACCTCCCCACAGTTCTGGACCCCCACCTACAACCTTTTCCTGACTCCCACGTGCATTTCTTTATTAAATAAAGGTAACATATATTCTCAACTGTTTGTACCCTTCTCTTTAAGATGTAAGGGAAAGGGTATAAGGTATATAGTCAAGAAGCTGTGTCTTTGATTTTATAGTATTGGAAGACAACTACCTAGACAGGAAGCTAGAAGCTTGAATAAAAGTACGCATTCATAAGAATTGTACTGTGACACTTGAAGACACCACAAAGTCTTTTGAATATTGGAAGGTCAAGCCAATGGTACAGTTATGATAAGGACCTTACCAATTTTGGGAGGAGTTGAGTGCTTTTTAGGGACTTGCCCCACCAAATCACCTTTGAGATGAGTTGGTAGCAGGTAGTCCCCTCAATTTGATTTAGAGAGGGGTTAGATCACGCTCAGTCCCAAAGGCTAAATACTGGTGATCTTTAAATTCTTTACCTTGGCGGAAGCAGGCCCTTCATGAACATAATGCATTTGATGGATGAGACTAAAAATGTACAAGAGGAATTTAAAAGCTACGTGCATATCATACAGAAGAAAAACTCCACCACATCTGCTCCACACAATCCGTTTGTATTCTTATTCAAGTTCAAGGACGAAGCCAAGTTCCCAAAGAGACGCTCAGTATGCCTGCTAAACCACTAAGGTAAAGAAAGCTCTGGACGTTTGTGTGAAAGAGTATTATAAAATTAGAAATGATTTTGATCTCTATGTCCTGGTGGTGTATCCCTTACTCTTAGCTCCAAAAACAAGTGGAGATTCTGATTCTGCATCACATACTGACATCTGGACATGATAATGGAGTTGGACCAATATCAAATTCTAATAATAGAGAGCATTTCCCAATTGATTGTGGAAAATCAGGTTTTTAAAGTTAGATATAGTAGACACAATCAACCAAGTACTGGTAGTCCCAGAACACCACCAATACACTGCGAGCAAGTGCCACCTAAGAGAGTTTATGTATAAGGTTATGCTTTTGGCCTGAGGTATGCACCAGCTGTCTTACAGAATATCATTGACAACTCCTGGGCGACTTGATCAGGTGATGCTGTGTCACTTACATAAACATCATCCTGGCATTCATCAAAGTTAAATAGGACACACCAAAGACATGCAGAAGGTGCTTGAGGTCCTATAAGGAGCTAACATCTGGATGAAGCCCTTTAAGTGTGAATCTTATAAGGGCTACACCTTTTTTGGCAACGTGGTGTTCAAGAAAGGATACGGCAGTAAGAACTGATAAACTAAAAATGGTGTGTGAAAGGTTGGCACCCAGAAACAAGACATGTGTCTGAAGCTAAACCAGGGTTGTAATTTCCTTAGACGGTTCATCAAGGATCTTTACAAAATGACCGCATCACTTACCAGGATCATTAGGCAAGTAATCATTTAGTGGGGAGAGGAGATGGAGATAATTCTTAAGGCCATTGAGGATGCCCTATTCTCTGTCCAAGTTTTGAACCATCCAGACGTCAACCTTCTTTAGTGGGAACAGACTCCTCAACTTTTGCAATAGGGAGTTCATTTGAAAAGCAAGGAGGATGGCCTGAAGCACCCATTATGCTATTTCAATAAAAAATGTTTTAACTGAGGCAAACTACATAGTTTTAATTAAGGAACTCCTGGCAATCATCACCGCACTAAATTGACAGCATATTTGTTTTACTACTGATATCTGCTTATAATCAGGACTGACCATAGGGCTTTTGAGTTCCAAAAGTGCACTAGGAGAATGAATCAGCAGCAGGATCTCTGGCAACTTGAGAGGTCACAATATAATTTTTAAGATCAAGTCCAATCCTTAGGAGAGCAACCTCCTATCAGACTTTCTTATCCAAGACTCAAAAAAGGTCTTCTCAAAGGAAGATATTAATGAGTACAATATGGCCACCATGCTCCCCCTCAGGTTTTTTCTGAGATACAGGAGGAAACATCTGACTTTACAGCTATAATCCATACCATGAAGAGGCACTCTAAATTCAGTGTTAAAATCAGAAAAGAAAACAAGAATAAACTTAATGGCACTTACAAGGTCTTAAGAAGGAGGGAGCCATCATCCTCCACAGGGATTGTTTATGGTTCCACATGATAAAACTAAACTGAGACTATGGAGATATTCCAAAATCACCCACTCGTGGGACACACAGGCATTGTTAAAATGAAAAGACTCCTGAAGTGTAAGTACTCCTAGCCAGGCCTAGTTTGAGCCTAAGGGGTTACATGGCGTGATGCCTCACCTACGCATTTTGCAAACCTGCTAGAAGCAAGCCAGTGGGGAAGTTCAAACCCCTAAAAATTGCAGAGTTGCCGTTGACTTCACTAAGCGTAGATTTTATAATTGGGCTGTTAAGGTAAACAGTTTTGACGCTATCATGGCGGTGGTAGATTGTCTAATTAAGTTTTTGAAGTTCTTCCCCTGCACCTTTAAGGTCACAGCTAACGACATGGTGAAACATAAATAAAGGAAGTGTTCTAATGACACGACGTCCCCTATTAGATGGTCTTGTAAGAGGTTCACTGTTCATCTCGTGGTTCTGAGAGTACCTCCTCAAGAATTTAGACCAAGATTTGCTGCTCCTTGGTGTACCATTCCATTCTGATAGTCAAATGGATAGAGTTAATAAGACCCTCTAGAAGTACCTTCACTGCTATCTCACAACAAAAAATGAATGATGGACAGGCCAGAATTAAAGTTTTCTCAGTTTGAGTACAACAACTTGACACTCTTGACTGGGATGTCACCATTCTATGCAAACTAAGTTTACCACTCAAGGACGATGGTAAGCCACCTAAAAGGAACATACCCAATTTAAATAACTTTATGACTGACGTGAAGGAGAGCCTGAAAATCCTTAGAGAAAACCTGACAAAGGTTGTCAAAGTCCAAAAGAGGTATGCAGACGCTCAGCGCTTTAAGACTCCAGCCTTTAAGGTGAGAGACTTCATAATCAACACCAAGCACAATTCATTCTCCACAAAATGTCAAAAATATAGACTGGTCAACTTGGGTACTTACAATATTATTCACCAGGTGAACAAAGTGGCCTGCAAGCTAGAATTCCCAGAGGTATCACACGTGCACCTGGTATTACATGCCTTGCAGATGAAAAATCTGAAGGGGCCATCCCAAGAAGCATGAGCTGGTCCACTCTGGCAACCATGGAGAGGCCATTATAAGGTAGAGGAAATTTTGGAAATAAAGATCCCCTTGAGGTAGGCGCTGGTATCTAGTTAAGTGAGTCAGCTACCCCATAGAGGGGTCCTCCTAGCATACCGCTAAAGTTTTCTCCAACTGTCCCCAGAAGATCAAAAGATACTGAGGCTCAAGAGACTCACATCTTGAGGGGATAATGTAACAGCCAATGTGTTGCCTAACCACCACATAGACCTAATTTTCCCTACAAGGGAAGATGAGGCTGAACAGGTGGAGTAAAAGCAAAGACCTTTAAAAATGATGTATGAAAAACCAAATACCTTAATTAAAAATTCACAAAATCAAAATGGATTATGAAGTAAAGATTCTGTTCATGTAAAAAATAATCTGAAAAATCATATGCTAACAAATCTTCATTGATTTATGAGTTTAGCAATAAGTACAAAAATTGAATTAATTGCTTCATGATTTAGTTAAAACAAGAAATAAAACTAATTAAAGAAGTTTTGGTAATGACGGGGTAATTGTTCAAAATTCTATAATAAACCTAGATGAGAAGAATGTTGACTTGATTCTCAAAATAGGGGTGGTTAGCCTAGCAGGTAAAACTGCTTTTAACCTCGTGCAGGTTCCGAGTTCAAAACCTGTACTGGCTAGAAAAATTCTCAGTGTTGTATATATGTCACAAGATAGACCCACCTTGAATAATTTTGATTCTTAAAGTAGGCCCATCATAGGCCAAGGTGTCTTCATAATTCACAGAAACAAAGCTAACAATTCCCAATAAATACCCATAGATTTAGTATAAATAAACACAGGTAAAGATTCTTGTGCTTTGTCTTCTAGTATATATAAATAAAACTCCATAAAAAATTTAGCTTAATAATTTGAATCATTTTCTTATAAAAATTTAAAGGAGATTATTTGTCAGGCAAACAGCAAGTTATAATTAGACCGGCCTACCAGCCTAGGTGCCAGAGCACCCAAATGGCAAGCCAGAATGCCAAAGGCACTGCTGCTGGTATGACGGATATAAAACTAGAGAGCAGTTTTGCCAATAACTTCCGATGAGCCAGAATCTTGTACAGGTACATAATAAAATAAGACAAATATGGCCATCAACCCCAAAGGTGTGTGAGTGCCAGCAGAAAGGGCGGTTTATTTTTTTACATAAAAACTGAAATTGGGTGAAGGATTTTTATTGGAAAGATAAGGGAAGAAAATTGACCAACAATTTTCTCAGTGTGATGCAACTGATTAAATAGTGGTGGATTAATGCGGGTATAAGCTGGGATCAGGTCCCTCAAGTTTAACCTAATCAGCTAATTTTTTGGGAAAGGGGACAGATAAGCTCAATGGGAAATGTCATCAAAGGATTCAGCGGCAGGCCAAGTCACTGTCAGTTTAACCTCAAATGTATGAACCAAGGCTCAACTGCATTTCCTGCAGTTAGTGTGACAGCATTTGTCCTGATGAGCAAAAAAATTCCCCAGGGCCACCCCATGTAGGGGCGGTCCCAATTGGCTGAAAAACGGGTTTGGGATGCCCAACCCACCCATGCCCTGTCACTGGGCTGTTCATTCAGTCAAAATAGTTGTGTCAGCCACAACTCCCAATTTTTCAGATGGAAGCTTTGAACTATCATCAATGGTGTCTGATGATGTCTCCTGCACGTTGGGGTCATCCCCAATGATTTTGAGAGGGGCTTAGTTTTGACAATTTCTCTGTTGGCCGAATTGAAACTGTCAGCAATTCCTCCTGATAATTCAATCTTAGTCCCTCAGAAAATATGTGAATTTCAATCGTCAGGCTTGTTTTAATCAGTTTTGGACCAATTGACTTCAATTTGGCGATCTTGGCACAGATTTCCTTAATCCTGCTAACAAGTTCAGCTGAGGTGAGCGAGGGTACTGGGGGAGGGATCTGAAGAGGGAGGGCTGTTACTTAGCACTTGTCTATCATGTGGGTGAAGTCACCCTGGGTGACAAGGGGTACAGCTGCCCTCTTCGGCCTCTTTTACTTGGAAACAGGAAAAGCAACTGATCTACACACAGGGGACGTTTCCCTGGACTTACATTAGCCTTTCCTTTTTCCAAAGGAAGGGCATTTCCGCTGGGAAACTACATGAGGGCCACATTTATGAGCCTTGGGCATTTTGATCGCCATTACCATTGCAACTTTTTGGGGGGATGGGGAGCTTCAGGGTGAGACTCATGGAACGCCTTGACCAGTTCCATGCAATTAGTGTAATAGCGGGCCTTGACCCAACTGTTCTCATAGGCTGGATATCCCTTCCATGCAATGAGATACTGCATTGACCGCTAGGATTTGTGGGACGCTAAGATGTTTTCCACCTCAGCTTCTTCTGCATACTCTATCACAATTGGTTTGGGTTTGGTAGGATGATCCCCTTGAATGGGACAACTAAGACATGTGGAAGACAGGGTGCTGTTTCCAATGAGCTGGAAATTTTAACTGAAAAGCACCATTGCTCAAGTCTTCCTCCACCAGGTGGGGACCTGAACGCTTGCTTGCAAACTTCTGGGAAGGTACCTGCATCTGCAGATGGCAAGTATCTAACATAACTTGAGAGCCCATCGCAATATTGTGGCCAGAAAGTCATTTTTAATCTGCAAACTGTTTATAATTGTTGATAGCTTTTGTGAGATGCTCCCACACCAAGGACTGTGTAGATCAAATATGCTCAACGTGATCTGTGGCATCAGGAACCTCTGGATGTAGATAGGGACCAACTAAGAAAGAGGGGTTATTACCCAACGTCACTTCCTAGTGAGAAAACCCCGTAGAAGCGTGAGTGCCATTATTATATGCAAATTGGGTGAGAGGGAGGTCATCAGCCTAGGTATCTTGTGCGGCCAATGCGTAACAACACAAATAATGTTCCAAAATTTGGTTAACCCACTTGGTTTGTCCATAGGACTGGGGATGGTACATGGTTGAATGGCAGGGGTGATTTTTGAAATGGTTAAAAGCTCATTCCAAAACCACGCTGTAGATTGGGGTCCACAGTCACTAATGAACTCCTGAGGAAGGCCAAACATAGAGAACACATGCTGTACAAAGAGATGAGCAGTTTCTTCTAACGTGATCATAGAAGCACAGGGAATGAATAGGGAAATTTGCTGAAGTGATCAACCACCACCATCACCGTTATAAACCCCTTAGAACAGGGGAGTTTGACAATAAAACCCATCGACAGCAATGTCCATGGACCCTCCGCCTGTTTTAAGGGTTGTAGGATGCCATTTCTTCCCAAGTAGTCCGACTTGGCTCAAGTGCAGTGTTAAATTTTGATGGATGACTCAAAAGTAAACCCTTTGAGAAAACCATCAATGCTAAAAGATTAATCCCATTTATGGTTCCTTTGATCTTTTCTGATTTATCTGCAAAACTAGATTCATCCCAAAACTGCCTCAATTGTACTTAAATCGTCCTGATTATCATAGCTAATAATATCTATGATACTATTACTTTATGGCTGATTATGAAAACCACTTTGGTGAACCAAGTGAATCTATAGCACAAACTTAATTGCATTTATGAATTTAATGCAAATACAATTAATGAATAATAAATTTTATGCATGTCAATCACTGTAATCAGCACAATAGTACTTACATATGGATTTTCTGATTAGGGAGTACCAAGTACTATTGAGAGGGTTGCCAACGTCCCAATTAAGGGTGCATCATTATTTGAATCCATACATTCTTTTTTATCAATTATTGTATTTCATCAGCTGTATGATGAAATGATAGTACTTGCACATGGATGGCCTGAATAGGGTGTACCTAGTACTATCAAAAAATGCCAATGTCCTGATTAGGGGTGCATCATTATTCAAATTCTATATATTCTTTTCCCCCACTTATTGTATCTTGTCAGCTGTATGATGAAACATAATTGGGCTGAATGAAAGGCAAATATACACCGCTGAGGTGCTAATATTATGCCTAAAATTTTCCCAATTATGAGAGTAGTAGTGCCTTCAATCAGGCTGAAAAAATTGTAATTAAGTTAATTCAAGGGCCAAATTAACTTGGGGATATTTTCATAACCACTGCCATAATCCATAGCAGATTGGCATGGTTTTAATTAGCTCATCTAATAGATGAGTATGGCCAGGAGATGTCTTATAGGTATAAAATACTGGCGCCTGGCCCTAAAATAAAAGCACCATCTTTCCATATCTTCATATTTTCGTCTTAAATCTTCTTACTTAATTCGATCTTCATATTAAGAGTATAGATAAGCATTTAGGGGAGCTTGTCATAATTACCTGTGTCTGGAGAATTCCCAATTAGAAAGTGAAAATTACAATAGAAGAGATCAATAAAGTCAGATATTGATGTTTAGCTTTGTGAGCTTCCAAACAGTTAGGAAATACTATAAGACACATAGCGTAATTGAGGATTTATCAGCTGAAACTCTTCCCAACTATTGAAACATGAATACATCTAATAAGCGAGCTAATCCTCAAAAAACTCACAAGTGGTGCTCACAAAAACCAAATTTACACTTTAATATGAATAATTCATCTGAATACCAGGCATGAGCTGCCAGAAGTTATGATGAAAATGACATGGAAACCAGTGACAGAGTAATCAATGGGTACTTCAACACTGCATGCCAGAATACCGAGGAGAGCACTTCATACTCCTTGGATCCAATCACAGCGGGAGGAGGGCATGTGGACACAACTGGCCCTATTGAGTTTACCTCTGACAGTGTGAAGGAGATGATGGAGACCCTATTTCATAGGTATAGAATCGGTACATCAAAAATGGACCCATCTTTTGGGCTGTTTTACTACTTGAAGGATCAGGCCTTCAGGATGGAGATGTATATGCAGTACTGAGAGGCGACCATAACAACCTTGGAAAACGCCTCAACTGTACACAAGCAACCAACAAGTTTTTGGCTAGCTTTGTACAGCCCTCAATCAAGCACACCCAAAGGATTCTGGCTTGACAGAATCTAGAGCTTGTGGAAATTTACAGAATACAAGAGGAGGAGCGATTTTCCCAATTAGGTTTACTGGATAAGCTGAATTCCAGTTTTAATGAATTGAGAAAGGATATCATAAATAATATGGAAAAAGTGAACAATGCCCACAGAAGAGTGAACACCTTGGAAGATCAACTCAATGAAAAAGTTCCGAAAATTACAGCTGAGGTTCTCTCTTTACATAGACTGACCAGTGGGTGGGTCAATAATATCAGTAAATGCTGCCAGAAATTGGAGAATTATTCTGAATTTTTGTCATCTTGGACTGAACGTTTAACTGAAAATTCCACATTTGCTCAGAAAAGCCGCTTGGAATTGAAAAACATGCATGTTCAACTCAACGAATATGTCAAAATGAGTTGGGGATATTGCAAAGGAGCATCAAAGATCTGGCTGCCATGCCAGTAGGGCTGAATAACAAGGAAGAATTCGAGCGAATTCAGGAAGAATTTATGAAACTCCAGTCAACAATGTCATATGTGCAAGCAAAGAACGTCAAACTTACTAAAGAAAAACAAGATCTCTAAACACAACTATTAGTAACTAATGACCGCGTTGCCAATCTGACTGAAGATGTGAAGCATATACTGGCTTCTCAAATTATCTTTTGGAAAGAATGAGAAGACCTTAAAAAGAAAGTCAACGACCTAAAGGAGAGAAGTTGCAACTGTTTGACTAGTCCTCAAGGGGGGAGAGCAGTAAAACCTCTAAGTATTTGGGCAGAACACAAATGAAGAAATTACATAAGGCCCAAATTTAGGAGTCCAAATCAAGCAGTTTGGAGCAATTTCATGAAGCAGAATCCTCCAGAGTTGAGATGGATAATGAAACAGATATTTCAGACGTTCGCTCAATGCCAAAAATTCTTGCTTCCATTTCAACTACGGATGACACTCATTGTGAATGAACTTCAATTCTGACCAAAGATTCCCCCAGACATTTGAACTCTAGACGAAGCATAACTCCTCTGGCCGATTCTGGGCGCAATGACTTCAAACCCTTGAATTTACCAAAATTTGACAAAGAAGGAAATGTCCATTTGTTCATAAAATTGTTCATAAAGGCTATGCAAGTAGGATCAGATCATGCGAAGTCTACAGCTCTCACTAATCGTCTGGACTCACATAGTGTCAATCTTGTTATTCCCTATTTGGGTGACAATTGGTCTTATTCAGATGTAAAAAAGGCCGTCGTAAGATAATTTGGAGGCCCTGATAAACTATCAGCTAGGAAAACAGACTTACTCAATATTGAATTTCAGTGGAATGAGTCTAGCCAAGACTTTGCAAATAGATTTTTCCATGAGGCTCAGGTCTTACTCAGTTCAGGTGCCATAGATGAAAATAATGCAAAGATTGCAATGCAGCATGTCATCAAGCCATAATGAGACTTGCAGCATGCCATGATCCCAGCCTTTAGTCGGCCCAGGGGAGCGTTAGAACTTATGAACTATCTGAGAGAATGTGCAAGTAGATTTGACGCCCCTAATTAGCACAAAGAGCAATCGAAATTTTGATTTTCAAGCCCAAAAAATACAAATTTGAATGAACATGGAAAAAACAATCGGCCTGTGAATCTAAATAATGATCAGAAAACAGGGCTGATTACCTGTCATAATAGTGGCTAAAAAGGACATTATTTTAGTAATGCTACATATGGCCTGATGAGAAACCTGGGGTTAATGTGGCCTTAAAGGTTAACAATGAAGAGCAGGCAGGAAAAGAACAGGTGGAGTAGAGGCGGAATGCTCTACCTCCACCAATGCCTTAACGCACATTCCACATGACCCTGACAAGCTTTTCTTGGCCAACGAAGTGGCTGAAGATAGCTTATAACACATTGTGGCTGACGACGTCTATATGGTTACCACCTGGGCCAAAACAAAAGAATTAAAGCAATCAGAGGGCACTGAAGAAGCTCAGGCCGAAGTAGCAAAGCCCTACGCCAAGCAAGTCATTGACCAAGGGCCAAGTATCCATCCTAAATGCTCAGCCAATATGCCCACACTACAGGACGTTCAAGTGGCCATACCTATGAAGATTTTAGCAGAGAATTTTCCAGAGATCTGCTCAAGTCTGAAGTCCCACTTGGAACTGAACATTTACTACAATTATCACCTAATAAACGATTCTGATACCTACTCTGAATGTGCTTATGTGGATATTGCAGAAATAAAGTTTGAGTTCAGGCCATCGTTGATAGTGGGGCACCTATCAACATTGACAGCACCAAATTGGTAAAGAAGCTGAAAATTGCACCCAACGTTACACATTATCAAGAGTATAGTACAGCAGGAGCCCATAATACTAAGTCTCTTGAGGCTTATAGCACGTTACCATTATGGTTTGGATCCATTGTAGTGACAGCACTGGCCATAGTCTTGCTGAATACCGGCTACAATATTCTTATTGTGACTGATCTCCTGAGAAGATTTGGTGTTGTCACGAGCCATAAGGAAGATACGCTGACTTTGGGGCAAAGCATACCTATCTATTATAAAAGAAATGGAAAGGCTGAAAAATAAACAGCCAAAGTTATTTTTTGACCTGGCCTATAAGAATGGGATAGTCCTTATTTAGTACACAAAATCCCGTTCAAAAATTAAGGCCCTTCCTATGCAGATTTGAGAATCAAAGGTAATTCCATTATGATTAAATCAGCAGACTACCATGCTACCTGGAACTCAAGTAGTCATTCCTACTGGGCTGACTATTGTAATTCCAGAAGAACTATATGGGGAAATATACCAGCCATGGTGTAGATTTTGATTGGAGCCAAATATCGCACCAGGGAAAGTCATTCCAGGTCATGAGGAAATTCAAATCCTATGTGCAAACCTCCAGAATCAGCCCATCGAGATATGGAGACATCAGGTTATTGCTACCTACATCTATTTCCAAACACCAAAATTCAGAAATTTCACGAATTTGGGACCTTAAATGAGATAGGACTTCCCAATGGTGAAATCATATGTATCAATAACGTTGTCCCTATGGCCAGATTAGGGAACTTGACCAACACAGAAAAGGCTCAAGTCCAGAATTTATTTCAAAAATACCAGGAAATATTTGCAAAAGATATTTTGACTTAAGTTGTGCTAAAAATGTAATACACACAATTGACACAATTGACCATGACCCCATCTGAATATAGCCAATTAGATGTTTGAAAGCAGCAGAAGAAGTCATTTACAAAGTGATCAAAGAACTTCTAGATTGTGGAATGCTGGTCCCATCAAAGAGCCCTTGGGCTGCCCCAATTTTAATAGTAAAAAAGAAGGATGGGAGCAATCTGGGTCATCTTCAATTATTGAAAATTAAACAACATCACCAAGAAGGATTCTTATCCCCTCCCACGGATTGACAATGCCTTAGATCGACTTGGAGGCGCAAAGTTCTTTTCCGCTATGAAGCTAATAAGCGGATATTAGCAGATTGATATGTCCAAAGAAGAGCGCAAAAAATGCGCCATTATAAGCTCAAGAGGGCCTATTTCAGCTAACAAGGATGCCACAAGGACTTTTCAAAGCCCCAGCTACGTTTCAAAGAGTGATGTACACAATCCTTAGAGATTTAAAGTTATCTTGTGTGTTGATTTATTTGGACAATATAAATATCTTTAGCTGCACCTTCACTGACCACCAGGAACATCTAGAAGCAGTTTTTAAGAGACTAGCGGCTGCAAATCTGAAAATCAAACCCCAGAAGTGCCAATTTTTTAAAGAGCAATTGGAATACCTTGGGTCTGTTATTAATAAGAAAGGCTTATGACCTCAGCTATCCAAACTGGATGCAATATCAAAGATGAAACGGCCAAGATCCAATTGCAATATACAGGTTTTCCTGGACATGATTGGTTATTATCGCCAATTCATTGCCAATTTTGCACGAATTGGAAAGCCGTTGTTTCATCTGCTTAAGGACAAGGTCATATTTGACTAGAATTGGGCCTGTCAAGAGGCATTCAATCAGCTCCAATAGGCCCTAATAATGGCCCCAGTCCTCCAATATCCAGATTTTGAGCGTGAGTTTATCATCCAAACTGATGCATCACTTACAGCAGTCAGAGCCAATTTTGTCTCAAATAGGGGAGGACCGCGAGAAACACCCAGATGCCTTTGCTAGTCAGACCTTAAACGTCCACAAACAGAACTACACGGTGACAAAATGGGAATGTTTGGCAGTCATATATGCCTACAAACAATTTTGGGTTTATCTCCACGGCACTCACTTCATGGTTGTTATAGACCATTCGTCCCTAAGATGACTGAACAACTTGAAGGAACCTGAGGGCCAATTAGCGTGGTGGGTGCTAAAACTTTAAGCCTATAATTACACGATTAAACATTGTGCAGGAGTGAAGCACCAAAACGATTACTGCCTATTCCATTTACCTACATTTGCCACTGTCAGTTTGGCCGCTAATGAGCTATATCAAAAGATGGTTAGTGGAGAATTCCAGGATGAGCCTCATCCGTTCAAAAATTACTCACAGTTCTACAAAAAAACATTTTGATTGAAAATGGGGTACTGTACAAATTAATTGAAGTAAAAAATGTTTTTTTCCATGACCTTCAGCCCAAACAGACCTAATAATGGCAGCGCATAAGGCCATAGGTCATGGTGGATTTAAGAAGACGAAGGAACATCTTAATATAGCTACTACTGGGAGTCAATGCACTTTGACATACAGGAAACACTGGAGTGTTGTGCTGAATTCCAAGGCGAAAACCGTTCCAAAAAGCACATGTTACTAGCTTGCTTGGCCCAAATTTGCTTGGCATACCATATCAATAGATGTTGTCAGACTACTTCCCACTAGCAACTCTAAGGCCAAATACATCATCGTGGCTATTGACCACTTAACTAAGTGGGTTGAAGCCAAGGCTATTCAGGAGGTAGGTGCAACAACCATGGCCAAGTTTATCCTTGAGAATGTTACCCACAAGCATGGTTGCCTGAAGGTTATTCTGACCAATAATGATAACAGTTTTACAGCCAACGTAATTATGAAGCTAAACCAGCTGATGGGAGTAAAAGGTGTACTCTCTGCTCCATACCATCCTGAGACAAATGGAATAGTTGAGCGCGTAAATGGGACGCTTGTGAATATTGTCTGAAAGTTAAACTCAAGCAAACCTTCTGAATGGAGTAAATTCCTAAGCTCAGCTATGTTCACTTACAATATTTCATATCACTCAGCCACAAAGTTGTCACCTTTCCAGGTCTTATATGGAAGACATATGGCCCTACCATTGCTGCTTTATTCAGTCCTAGAAGATACTGGTGAAAGCAGTTATCCTCAATACCTTGAGAAGCTGGCCAAAACCTTAATAAAGTTGCAACTTAAGCCTTTGACAAAACTTTTGCTGTTAAAAAGGCCCAACATGAAAAGGATTCAAAAAGTCATTACAATTTGGCCAAATTTGAAGTTGGTGAAGAGGTACTATTATGTAACACAAATGGATTGGGCCAATTACAGAAGTTAAAGAGCATTTTGTTGGCCCATTTGTGATTATTGAGAAAACGTTAAGGTTTGTTTATACCATCAAAGAGGTTAAAACAGGCCATATTTATAATTGAGTCCATGCAAATTTCCTAAGGAAGCTTAGGAAAAGGGCCAATTAAAGAGTAAAAAATAGACTAATATGGATACAAATTTCATAAGAGACTAATAAATATCAATATATATATAGTAATATATATATATCAATATACATAGTTAAAAAAGAAAAAAATAATATATATTACAAAAACGTAATGAATTAGTAAAATTAAATACTTAATTAAGGTTTTAATTCCTCCACTTTGAGGGGGTGACTTGGAAAATAAATCTTCATCTTTATGCGCCAACTCAGCCCAATCTAGTGGCTGAATGAAAAAAGGGCTGAAGGGACATTATTAAAGTTGGAAAAAAATAATAAGATACTTTAACCTGAACTTTAAAATAATCTGAAAACATATTCATAAAAAATGTTAGTCCAATTTTTTTAAAATAATTAAGTTGTTCAAGAATAAGAGCAGTGACAAATTTCTGATATGCTGAAGTGGTGTTGTTTACAGATATGAAAATAGAATCAGGAAACTCAGGGTTTATATTCCAGTTAAGTGGGGGGAAATATTAGATTTTGATGGTTGACTCAATAGTAAACCCTTTGAGAAAACCATCAATGCTAATAGATTAATCCCATTGGTGGTTCCTTTGATCTTTCCTGATTTATCTGCATAACTAGATTCATCCCAAAACTGCCTCAATTGTACTTAAATCGTCCTGATTATCATAGCTAATAATATCTATGATACTATTACTTTATGGCTGATTATGAAAACCACTTTGGTGAACCAAGTAAGTCTATAGCACAAACTTAATTGCATTTATGAATTTAATGCAAATACAAGCAATGAATAATAAATTTTATGCATGTCAATCACTGTAATCAGCACAATAGTACTTACATATGGATTTTCTGATTAGGGAGTACCAAGTACTATTGAGAGGGTTGCCAACGTCCCAATTAAGGGTGCATCATTATTTGAATCCATACATTCTTTTTTATCAATTATTGTATTTCATCAGCTGTATGATGAAATGATAGTACTTGCACATGGATGGCCTGAATAGGGTGTACCTAGTACTATCAAAAAATGCCAATGTCCTGATTAGGGGTGCATCATTATTCAAATTCTATATATTCTTTTCCCCACTTATTGTATTTTGTCAGCTGTATGATGAAACATAATTGGGCTGAATGAAAGGCAAATATACACCGCTGAGGTGCTAATATTATGCCTAAAATTTTCCCAATTATGAGAGTATTAGTGCCTTCAATCAGGCTGAAATAATTGTAATTAAGTTAATTTAAGGGCCAAATTAACTTGGGGATATTTTAATAACCACTGCCATAATCCATAGCGGATTGGCATGGTTTTAATTAACTCATCTAATAAATGAGTATGGCCAGGAGATGTCCTAGAGGTATAAAATACCGGTGCCAGGCCCTAAAATAAAAGCATCATCTTTCCATGTCTTCAAATTTTTGTCTTATATCTTCTTATATTAATTTGATCTTCATATTAAGAGTATAGATAAGCATTTAGGGAGCTTGTCATAATTACCTGTGTCTGGAGAGTTCCCAATTAGAGAGGGAAAATTACCCTAGAAGAGACCAGGAGAGTCAGATATTGTTGTTTAGCTTTGTTAGCTTCCAAACGGTTAGGAAATACCATAAGACAAATAGAATAATCAAGGATTTATCAGCTGAAACTCTTCTTGACTATTGAAATAGGAATACATCTAATAAGCGAGCTAATCCTCAAAAAACTCACATGCAGGTAATGCAATTGGCAATATAGGCTGGGACTTCCTTAGTTAAGCCCGCCCAGTTATAAGTCTGCTTGATCAATTCAATGCATTTCTTGTTGCCCAGATGGCAAATCTTGGGAGGGTCATGATTCACTTAAAACACCTCCACTCTAAGGGAAGGAGGAACCCAAACCTGAAACCTAAAATAAATGAGACCCCTCTCCAAGGAATACAGGGAATGTTTGTGGGTTTGAAGGGATAACTGATCAGGTACCTCCACTCCCTCAGGGCAGGACATCTGAGCTGCCAAAACCTGCGAAATGAGTGGAGCATCCGGAGCTAAATCTACTGAGGTGACCACAGGCGGGACAATAGATAGGATTTGGATGGTGGGGATCACAGTTACAAAATCCACTTCCTCCAAGTCCAAGGGCAGTGGGCAAGTTGTGACTAAGGAAGTCAGGAAGCACATTAAATGCACCTTTCACAAATTCATATTTAAATTTGAAACTGCATAATCCTGATAAGTACAAGCCTGTCTGTGCGCCAATTTTTGAGGTTTCAGATATATAAGTGGGCTTGGTGGTCCATATGCATAGTTAACTCATGCTGGGCACCCTGTAATAGGTACCACCAGTGAGTCAATGCCCATGCTATGGCTGCCAATTCCTTATCATAAATGGCCCATGATTGCTCAGTTGAAGTAAATTTCCGGAAAAAGTAGGAAACTGGATGTTCTAAACCATCATGCTCCTGGAGCAGAACTGCTCCAACTGCTACTGCTGAAGCATCACAAGCAACAATATATGGTTTGGAGGGGTCCGCGTGTTTTAAGATAGGGGTGATAAGAATACTTCTTTAATTGACTTGAACGCCTGATGCCATTTGGATGTCCAGCAGAAAGGCACATTATTACCCGTGAGGGGGTGGAGCGGAGCAGCTAACTGGGAAAGGGCCGGGGAAACTTTCTTTAGGAAAATAGTGGTACCTAAGAAACTCCATAATTGTTTCTGGATTGTTGGAGTCAGCCACTCGCTGATGGCATCCAACTTGTTGGGTAGAATTGCATACCCATCTTTTAAGACCAGGTTCCCAAGAAAGGTAACTTCCTCCTTATAAAACTCACATTTCAAAAGATTGTTGAACAGGCTGCCTTATGAAAAGCATCCATGACCGCTTCTAAGTCTTTAGCATGTTGTTTAGGAGTTGGGGAGTGAACCAAAATGTCATCAATGTATGCAACCGCGCATGTAAACTGGAGGTCACCCAGCACACTATAAATCATTTGTTGAAAGCTGGCTGGCACATTCTTCAGCCCAAAGGCATTACGCAGAACTGGAAAGATAACTCATTTGGTACAAATCGCAGTAAGAAATTCTTGACCTTCCATTACCTGAATCTTCTTGAAGAAATTGATGAAGTCAAGTTTGGAGAACATGCGAGACTTTGCAATCACTTGACTGATAGTCTGCACAAGGGGTAAAGGGTAGGGTTTGCTCACTGTAATTTTATTTAGGTGGCCATAATCCATGCAGTGGTGGAGAGAACCATCAGCCTTCTTGGAAAAAACAATGGGGAGGCAATTGGTGACGGCTTTTTAAACAATTATCCTTTCTTGAGCATATCATCTAGCCAGTGTTAAGAGCAACCCCCTCTTCTGCAGTGTGTGGATACAAAGGGCAGTTGATGTTCACCAACTGTACAATTGTTCGGAATCCCAAGTTGAATTTAGTGTGAGGGGAAGACAGTCCGCCTTCCCAGAATCAAAGATTCTTTGATAGTGCATTAATTATTCAGGAAAATTGGACGGAAGGCCCAAAGGAGAAATGAGGGAAGTAATGGAGCTGCGACCTTGGGTTTTCTTGATGGTATTATCTAAAGGAATTCTCTCTCCATTTTATCATTGGCAAATGACAACATATTTGACTCTAGATGAATCTTAACATGTTGCCGGCGCCACCATCCAACCCCTAAGATAACCAGAAACGCCAAGTTTGGCATTTCTAAGAATCGATCACAAAACTGGATGATGTATTGAGAAAAAAACTGGCCGGCAAACTAGGTATGAGTTCTGGGAGGCTGAAGAAGCAACCATCGCCAAAGGACCTACATACAGGTCAAATTCCATTTGTTGGGCTAGGTTAACACTCATAAAATTGCCTGCAGCTCTGGTATCCACCAAAGACTCAAAAGAAACATGGTGGGACCCAACACTATTCTTCATGGGTAATAAGAAGAATGCGAAGTTCTCTTTATTGGTATTTGTGGTTGAATCCAGTGATACCAAAGAGATGGTAGTGGAGTCAGGGGAAACTGCTAGGATCATAGGTGGAGTAAGCCCGTCGCAAGTTAGATTGCTAGAATCTACTGACATGGGCACAATAGCCGCAGCAACTATGGTGTGTGGATTAGAAATTTTGAGTGGAACTAGGCTATCATGGCCAGGGAAAGTTTCTTCACAACCTGGTTCAGCTGAAAAGAAGGGACCATTGCTACGCCAATATCTATGAAAAAGGCGGAAATGGTTAGAAAATATGGTTGGTTGATTATGTCAGGCAAACAGCAAGTTAGAATTAGACCGGCCTGCCAGCCTAGGTGCCAGAGCACCTGAATGGCAAAGCATAATGCCAAAGGCACTGCTGCTGGTATGACGGATATGAAACTAGAGAGAAGTTTTGCCAATAACTGCCGATGAGCCATAATCTTGTACAGGTACATAACAAAATACCAGACAAATATGGCCATTAACCCTGAGGGGTGTGTGAGTGCAGTGGAAAGGGCAGATTATTTTTAACATGAAAAGTGAAATTGAGTGAAGGATTTTTATTGGTAAGATAAGGGAAGAAATTTGGCCAACAATTTTCTCAGTGTGGTGCAACTGATTAAATAGTGGTCAATTTATGCGGGAATAAGCCAGGATCAGGTCCCTTAAGTCAGACCTAACTAGCGAATTTTTTGGGAAAGGGGACAGATAAGCTCAATGGGAACCGACATTGAAGATTCAGCGGTAGGCCAAGTCGCTGTCAGTTTAACCTCAAATGTATGAACCAAGGCTCGACTGCAATTCCTGCAGTTGGTGTGACAGCATTTAGCCTGATGAGCCAAATAAATTCCCCAGGGCCACCCCATGTAGGGGCGGTCCCAATTGGCTGAAAAACGGGTTTGGGATGCCCAACCCACCCATGGCCTGTCACTGGACCATTTGTTTGGCCAAAGGCGTTGCATCAGCTGCAACTCCCAATTTGCTAGATGGGAGCTTCAGACCCTCGTTGATGGTGTCCAATGATGCCTCCTGCACATCGGGGGTCATCTCCAATGATTGAGAGGGGGTTAATTTTAACAATCGCTCTGTTGGCTGAATCAAAACCATCGGTGATTCCGCCCAATAATTTAATATTAGTCCCTCTTTGAATATGTGAATTCCGATTGTTGGGCTTTTTTCAATCAGTTTTGGACCAATTGACTTCAATTCGGCAATCTCAGCACAGGTCTCCTTAATCTGACTAACAAGTTCGGCCAAGGTGAGCAAAGGTACTGAGGGAGGGATCCAAAGAGGGAGGGCTATTACCCAGCACTCATCTACCATGTGGGCGAGGTCGCCCTGGGTGACGAGGGGTACAGCCACCCTCTTCAGCCCCTTTTTACTTGGAAACGGGAGGAGTGACTGATCTACACACAGGGGACGTTCCCCTGGACTTACATTATTAGCATTAAAACCAAAAGGACTATTTTATGGAATACAATAAGGCAGTTGAGCCTCACTACGCCTTTTTAAGAAGGTTAGACCCTCCTACCAACCTGCTTTATAGACATCTAAAAGACCCCGTTCATCACATTATTAAATGTTACAACATTTACCTCACCACTCACAGGCGCTAAACCCATAATTATTAATTTACTTTGACAAGAAACTTTGGTAATTGTTTTTATTTAACTGAGGCAATCTGACCAGGAGACGGACATTACCAAAGCTCAAAGAGCTAAAAAACAAATGAACATACATACCTGAACAGAGTGATTAACCGCCCAAAAGGAGCAGGTGAAACACAACCAAACAAGAATACAACCAACCAGGTGGGACAGCGGTGAGTCACTAATCCCCTTCATGGTGGAAGGGTAAGGGGGATTGGGTGTCTTATCCTATGAATCAGATTCCATATTTAAGCAAGTGTGTGGGCCAAGACGGAGAGCAGTGGTGTGGGGTAATCAGTGACATGGTGAGCGAGTTGTCTGATAGCCGGCTGGTTGTATAACTTACCTATATCAACTTTTGCACCTTAGTATTTGGAAAGGCAGTATTCCGCATGAAGATAGATGGTAGGAAGCTCAGATAATAAAGTTGTGGTGGCGCAGGTGGTTTTTGTCTTGGCCTGAGAAGAGGTAGCAACGTTCTTGATGGTATTATTTGCATGTTTTTGGAGGTTTAGGATGTTACCCCTGACCTGCAAGGGTGAAGTTGGAGCAATAGTGGGATGAGGGAGAACTTTGGCAAGTATTCCTACCGATAGATTGGTCATATCATGGATGTTGGCGTTATCTGGGATCTCAGCTGCAGCAACAGCGAGCTGGTGGTCAGAGCAGAACAGAACGGCGTTCAGTCAAGGGGCATATAAACGCCGAGGGATTTGAATGGGGTGCTGTACCTGTATAAATTTTTTAATTGGGGTATTCGATTTTTCAATTACATTGCCCATTTCATTAGTTTCATCCAATGAAGTCCATGGAATCAGGTTGTATTAATATCAGGGTTGGTGAATGTATGGCCATGGCTGTTGATTGGTGAATAACATGGGATTGAACCGTTATCTAAGCTGGCTCCTGATTGGTTGAAGAACATGTGGCACTGGATTGAGGAGAGGCCTGATTGGCAGCTGCAGGAGTTGCATCAGCTGCAGGTTTTGGGGAGAGGGAAGGATTGTACCCCATGCTGAAAGACAGTGGAGTGTGTGGCATACTTGGGGTCAGACAGAGACAATGCAGGTCCAGCGGATGCATCAAGATAGGTACATTTATGCTTCAAGTGATCTAACTCAAAAATATGATGGACAGATAGTCTGCCCGCCCTTGACATGGGCCCAGAATGGGTGGTCGGGGGCAGAGGGAATGACAACGTAAGGGGAATTGACAAGAAAATTTTGTTATAATTCAGGTTAATTTGTGGCAAATGCCTGAGGCCCAGTGAGATGAGCGGCCCATTGGGGACCACAAACTGAAGGATGGGGTTGGAGCCATACACATCCAAGCATTACATCAGCTCCTGATGGAGCACCGCAGGGGAAGTTGAGTGGGCAACCCCACAAACTGAACCACCATAGAGGTGTTGGTGGGGAGCTGGGTGTGCATTGTGGGGATAGGGGTGCCCTGAAAACCAGGGGTATGGTGGCCGCAGTGGCGGCGTCAGCTTTGCATGTTAAGCCAAGATTAAATACCCTTTATAAGGGCAGAAATTTATGAATCTGACTGGCAGCATCACTGCCTAGGCCAAGTCAATAATGTCTTTTTCTGCGTATGGAAATAATTTCTCATATTTGACCTGAAGGCTGAAGTGCATCTGGGATTGGGGGATAATGAGTGGGCTGTGAGGCACTTCCTGGGCACATGTCAGGTGTATGGTGAGATCCTTGGGCGGAATTAACTGACCTGATGTATTATTGGGACTGGACAAGCCAGTCTGAACATGTTTTCCCACTGGACAGAAAATGCTCAGATGGGTTTCGCCGCTGCCCCACACAGGAGCAGCCACCAGAGAATCTGAGGTCATTGGAGAGCAAACGGGGTAGGTTGGTGTAGTCTAGTTAGGCTTTCTTACTTTCTTTTTAATGAAAATTAGCTCAAAATTTACTCCAAGTGGAATGAGAGTGTTGAAATTGTGGTAATTGTTTGGTTCTTAAATATCATTCCTACTCTCTGGCCGCAAAGCCAATGAAAATGCATTGTAAAAATTAATTTATTAAGCTCATCCTTTCCAATGAGTTGTTATAAAGCTTTCACTAATTATTTTGATAATATTCACGCTTATAATAAAAATAATAAAGTGCCCAATATTGTTAGGAGCAGTTGGGTTACTAAGTATCTGGTACATATAGGAACCTGTGATTTTAATAATTAATAACATAGGCTTAAATTTAAAAAGGGGTTTTTTGGGATTCTGAAAGACGTTGCTAAAGCCAGCATGATTTTTAAAAACACCACCAGAAAGACTTCCTCCATTATCAGTATTAGATAATATATTGATTTATTATTAAAACTTAACTTATTGCAACTACTTTAGTATTTATTATCTTTTTCCCAGGCATCTGTCATCACACAGATTGTCTTTTAAATTTTAAAACTTACCTATGATAATTACAGTCACCGCTGAAGTTCCAATTGTAGCATTTGGTGCTCACTACAGGAGGCACTTCTTGCTGTCCTGCACACCTACTTTTTTATAATGAATCTCATCAACCTGTACGCTGAAATGGCCAACTCAGAGGCCCAGCATACTTATGTTCAACCCCTTCATCAGCTGTGTGATGAAATAAAATGCCACTTTGGCATAAAATTAGATGCTCTTAAAACACAAGCGCTGTACAATTGAGATAGCTTACACTTGGAGAATAATTATCATCATTTTAGCATAAATTTAAAATTTCAGGGATCAATGTCTCATTCACATATATATTGAGAAAACGACTCCATGCATCTCATAGTTTAATTTCAAGGGTAAGAAAAAACTAATTTAATGAGCGCCTTTTGGTTTATACTCAGTAACCTAAAATGGCTAAACAACAGTCTGAGGCAGAGCATTGACAATTTATAGATTGTTAAATCATGTCCGCTATCAAATTTTAAATTAAATCAAACTTAAAACACAGGAGATATGGCAGCAGTTGCGCCCATCTTGACTACTGATTTTACTTTACCTCCCACTCCAGGGTTTTTTGGAAAAAGCAATACACCAGAACCCCAAGCACAGGCTACCCCATAAGCTGTTCCTAGCGCTGCTCCACAATTTTATACTGATGCTACTGTGGCAGCTACAGCTCTTGAAATTCCAATCCCTGAACAGTCTTTATTTATGACTCTACCAGTTCTCCTAGCCTAACTGGAAATCAGGGCCTAATAGTTATCATCAAGTTAAACCTGTAATCTTTCTTGATTCAATAAGAAGGGGAACTTTTACCTCTATGTAGTTATTATAAACTACTATGGTGAACGCAGATGCCCAGGCCAAATTCGCTACATTACTATACATGGCCTCCATCAGCCAAGAGTTGCTGATTTAGAAGGTTTGTGAATCTAGAATATTTATGCAAATACCAAAGACATTGTTGTCAATGATTTCGTGACGCAAAACTAATGTTTAGTCAAAAAGACCGTCTTTCTCTCTAATCATCATGACAGTGCTTTGAAGCTATAGATTTTGCCAATTACTTATACTATGAGGCTCAGGTGTTATATATGGGGCCAAGATTCTAAGTCATTATAGTGCTCAGATCGCTTTCCACCATGCCTGTGAGTCTTATAAGGACTTATATTAGAACATGCTACCTGTTTTACATATCAATAACACCATATTTCAAATAACATTATATCCACCACTGAACCATCACTTTGATGCGCCTATAACTGAATATCATAATCTCTAAATCAGCCTCAATATTCTATAAAGGAAACTAGTATTTAATATATGGCATTTATCATGGGCATAACTAGAAAAACCTTGTTGAAGTAGAAAAGAGATATTTATCTTCTGCCAAAAGCAAATAATCACATAAAACAACTGAACAACAATATACATTTCCTTGCCATTTTTTATCAGAAAATCAGGTGCTTTTGCACTGAATTTGCATCAGGTAATTTGTTAAAGGAGTTAACTATGCCTCCATGGCCACAGACAAATAGCGACTTAATCACTAACTTGAGCCAAGCATATACTTTTGACATCCATAAGCTCATTGGCTTGAAAACAATGCCGAGTATACTTTGATATTAGCATAAACGCAGTTAAAAGTTTGGAAAATGTATACAGCGGGGTGGCAATCAATAAAGTTTCCTCTACGCTAATGAAGAACTTAGGAATGCCAGATATTGCCCATTGCAAGAAATTTGAAAATTGCGGGGATAATTCCAGTACCTCACTAGGAGCTTATTGCTCTTTGACACTGCAGATTGATGCTATAGTTGTTTTGCTCCTGCCATCGTTTTACATCATGATATCTATGATGTAATTATTGTTACTTTTTCTGAGAGCATAAATACTTAAAACCAATTTTGAAGACATTACATTGGATATATTAGGAAAAAACCTTTTGCTTAGTTATACTAAGAAAGAAACAGAATAAACCCTGTCCTTACTTAATTGTTAAACTGTTGAATAAGGATATCATAGTCCTACTTATATACTGGAAGGGCCGCTGTATCACGCTATTGCCAACCCAAATTGCAGACTCTGCTGGAATACCACTGCGAGAGAAACAGAGTCTGATTATTGCATTAGGCCACTAATACCTAGTGGAAACTGAGATTAGAACTATAAATTCCTGAAGGGCTTTCTGACAAAATTTGGCCCTAAACCGCCAAGACAAAAAAACCCATTAGGCATTTATTACTAAATCTTTAAATCACGGAGTAAATTAAGATAACATTAACCAACCACATCTCACATCTTATTTATGTGAAGCGCCATCAACCCATACCTTTTGTTTATGTTTGCTATTATCTAATGAAGTAAAACGTGATGATAGTGAACCCGCCAGTTTAAGGTTATCCTGAAAGAGCATAATGGACTTATATAATTAAAGAACCCTATGACCCTAATACGCAATTAGTTTGATGAAAAGAGCTAGCAATCAGGTATGGGATATTAGAACGTGAGAATTATACTCCATTTAGCCATGGGAGATATGGAGCTCTATGATAAAAATAATAACCTCATGGAAACATGGAGCCTAATTTTAATGGCCTTATAAATTTTTAAGAACATAACTATTAATACATATACCCTTATACACTCAACAAAGTGTCATATTCTTTTATTAGTTGAATGCCAGGTTCTTATGTGATATCTTTTTGCACCGCTTGAAGGCCATGACTTCCCAAGAAATGATTTGACCCCACATATTTAGCTTGCTGATGATTGGTCAAGTGGGGAGTAATGTTGTAATTTTCCTGATCAACCATCTGAGCATGTTAATTATTTACTTATTTATCATAATTGGATAGACTTTTAAATGGATGTTTGGATCAAAGTTAATTTTCCACCAATCTTGATCTGGCGTGTCTTGATTTATTGTAGCAAATTATATAAATTGTACAACACTGTCAATTGTAATAATTAAATGCTACAACTGATACCTGCCTTCCGCCAGCACTAAACCCAGATTCATATATTTACTTCACTTTACCTTGCCCTGTAACCGTAGTAATAAACTATTATATAAAATTTATTACTCTGGTTATAACACTGCTAAAAATGTGTTGTAAATATGATTTTATATAAACAGCCTTTCCCTTCCATTATAGTAAAATCATCTCTATTTAGCCCATTGTTTTCCCTGTCTTTCTAGAACAATTATGCAAACGCCCAATATTCATAAGAGTATTTGGTTCTCTAAGTATCTAATTCCAATAGTAATCTGGGATTTATATAGTATCATATGAAGCGATTATGATTGGAAAATGGATCTTTTTGGAAATTTTTGAGATTTGTTACTGAAGCCAGAATGACTAATAAACACCACCAGAAAACCCTTCCGCATTGTTAGTAAAAGATACTACATTGAGCATTAGGATTATATCACTTACCTTGATTCTACTATCTTAGGAATTACCTTGCTTCTCAGGCATCTATCATAATACTGATTGTCTTTTATGTAAGTGCAAAACTTACCTGTGATAATTGAGGTTGACGCAAAAGCATTAATTGTAACAATGGCTACCTTACAGAGGCGATAGATACAATTTTAGCCATCTTAAGCTATCCTTTTTTTTTTTTTTTAGTACTAGATGGTCCCAACCCAAGGGGGATTCATCGATGTATCATCTTAAGCTATCCTTCATCTTGGTTTATCTAGCTTATATAAACGACTTTAGCAGAATACTCACTAATCACTAGGAACGTTTAGAAGAGGTATTCAAGTGATTAGTTGCTGCTTAATTTAAAAATAAGCCAGGAAAACGCCATTCATAAAAAGGATTTAGAAAACTAGGATTAATTATCCTTTAAAAGGATTGCAACCCTAAGCACAAAATTTAAAGAAATTTCTTGGTATTAATTCCTAGAAGTGTTTAAATTATTTGAAGTTTTCTAAGAATAATTAGCTTTTATCACCAAATTTGTTAAAGACTATGCGAAGATAGTTGTCAATAATTCCATTTATTGCAGGATCCAAAAAAGTAAACTAAAATAAAAAAGCTATAACGTTTTCTAATGAACTCTGAAAGATCTAAAACGATCTAGTTTTGAAACTTTCTAATTTTAGTTGTCTGTTAATTATCTAATCAGATGCAATCTTATAGAAAATGATGCAATATTCAGTCAATTAAATATAATCAGCAATGAACACCCAGTAACATATATGAGATGAACTCTAAGCAAGGCTGAGAAAAACTACACAGTTACCAAACAGAAATCTTCTACATTATGCATGCAAATAATTTTAATTTTACAATTATAGACGCATTTTAAGGTTAATTTTGAAGTTATTAATGACAAATAAAATAAACAACTAGTCAAGGATCAAAGTGTTAAGTGAATTTGAAGCCCTCTTCCAGAAACAGGTCTCAATGTGCACAATTTACCGCTTAGTGAGTCAACGCCCACAAATGGTTGATATTTAAATTAGGGATTTCAAAAATCAGTAAAAGGATCATTCCAATTTGTTCAAAAGGTTGACAATCAGAATGAAACTTTATTGCAAAGCCCAGATACTCAATGGAAGTCCCAGGGCACTAGTGTCACGACATTATGTGTGCTGATGGATGAGACTGACTGCTTCTCAAACCCATGTATCAGATGAGAAGTGAAGATCATGATCGAGTAGTATAAGGTGCTCTTAACGTCACAAGGCCACCACTTATCTTTTAAAGAGTAAAGAATTTTGATTAAAAGTTCTAAATCCTTAAATTTCTTAGCATATATATTCATGCTACTTTGTAAATATATGACAAAGCGTATAGCAGGCATGACCCCAGAAATTCTCTATATCACACCCTTTCACATGCAAATGTTCCTAACCATTGCTTATAGGGGCCATTCTGCTATGAGCGCAATCCCAAAGGAAGCTAAGAACTATAAACAGAACACCTCCAAAAAACCAAAAAAATAAATTATTGGTTCCACTTTAGTGGTGAAGCCAAAAGGTATCACCAATCAAGCCTCTCTACAATGAGAAATAACCTTAAAGAACCAGATGTGAGATTGGCCTAGTGGATTTTGAAGTTGCAAGCAATGATTTCAAGGTAAGCATAAGGTGGAATAAAAACCAAAATTCCCGTGGGCTGTCATAGTTGGCTACTGTACATGTTAACATCACCAGGAGGATGAAATATTATAAATATGATTGGGGGCTAAGGGAACAAAAGTAAGACACCATCTTAGTGGTAACCTAAAGGATTAGGTGAGTTTATAAAGCATTAAGGCTGAACCCATTTAAATTTTACTTAGGTCTTTAACCATCAGGACTTGCATGATATTGGCGAATAGAGGTGATGTCCAAATTGATTATGAAAGAAAGTAGAGAGATACAGAACTATGTAACCCAACAAGATGAGTGGTGCATTTAATATTACAGGTGGAAGAACTGTTTTAAATGTTTTGTCTTCTACATGAGGAAGATTGCTTGATAGGGAGGTCAGCAGAGTTTTCTAATTAGGAGGTGGAAGTTGATCCTGAACAGGCGGCAAGACATTATCCACTATTACACTAGACAGGAAGAATTGTACTACTGATACTAGGCGACAAGTAATCATGTTGAATTCTCAACATAAGAAATTATAATTTTTTTGGTAAATTTTATGTTAAGTTAAATTTCTCTCAGCTAATCCTGCATATTATACTTAAAATTGCTTAGTTACAGAAAAATAAGTGTTTACTTCACCTAATTTTTGGAATTATAATTGATTTCAGGAGAGCTTTTGTAACTCTCTCATTCTCATTGAGGTGGTGTGGAATGCACATTCACTACAAGGGTTCTCATCTCCAGTAACAACGGGAATTGAGCTCCTCTAAAGGTGCCATTGACAAATTACACGAGGACATAGTGTATACAATGGTATAGTTAATGAGGTAGACAAGAAATGACAAAACCTGGTTGGACCCAAAGGAGGAGTCCATAACCAAGTGCAAGTTGGTGTCAGGTGCTTGGGTGCCTCAATATGAAAGATACCAGGCTTTCCAAGTTGTGCACTAGATTTCATTGTTATTCTGGATAAAATAAAATGAACTATTTTGTTGGAGACCTCCTCCAGGAGGTCCATGTACAGGTGAGACCAAGGGACCATTTAAAACCATAAAAACTAATGAGGTACTTATTCAGGCAATTCGACCAACAAGAAAGGTTGGTCTCAAGAAAAACAAATAAAAACTGGGGGAGAATTATTGTTCCTTGGGAGATGTAATAAACAAAAAGAACCAATAAGCGCAGATCACCAACCTCTGTAATGCTGTAGCTTGAGTAAACCTGAACTTAAGTTATTGATTGCAGCTGAATTCTCCTGGAACTGGCAATATAGTAAATTGAATGGCCTCAAAACCCCATTCTCTATGCAACTATAATAAACCATTATTATTCACAACAAAGCTGGTGCGCTTTAATGCCCTGGATGTATTGCTGGACCAACCATCATGCGCACCACCAGGACCAGCTTGGGCATATCTTACCTGTACCCAGCGTTAGTCCAGGGTATGCTTCAGGTTAGGGAGGCCTGACAACTTCACCTTTTTGGCCTCTTCACCCCCACCTTTTCCCTACAATCAGTACCCTAAATTGTGTCATGTAACCATGACAACAAAATATTATAATCTATGGTGTAATTTAAGTGATTGTAATTGATTTTGATATAAAATAGGCGTTTAAAGTTGATCCGCGATTTTGTGGTCATCAAACCGCTGAAATGTTCCTAATACAAAAACAAAATAATCAGATGATCCAAAGCATCATTTGTATTTAATAAAAGTTCGATATTAGAATCATTATTAAAATAAATCAAGTGGTCAGATGATCTGAAGTATCCATCCTTGAGGTTAAATTTATAGATACTGATTAATCTGATATTTTAGACTTCAGATACTCAGTATTGTGGACAGGAAGATTTTTGGGTTCAGATATAGACACTATCCCCTTCTCCAAGGCTCTTCTTCTTATATAACTTAACTCCTTTTTAAAATTTTTGAGATCATTTTTTGCTCACAAGTGCTTTCCTCTAGTGGGCATTTTTTATATTTAATCAAGAATTATTTTCTCTAGTCATCCTATCTCTTATTACTTTTCCACGTTATATTTTTCTGCATGGCCTAATGATATTGGGAAAGGGTGTACATTTTCTGGCTAATTAATAATGAAAGGCTATCTCTTTTGAGTCAAAAGGGGATACATGGAAAGTATCATGAGCTAAGGATCCATGAGGCAATTGGATATGATAGTTTGTCTCTGAGAATCTCAACACCCAAATAACCCTCTTCATTTTAGTCCCAACTTCTTAGACACCCAGGTTATTTGGAGTTTCTTAGTTTTCATATAACCTATTAACCTTTTTTTCAAAACTGGTGATGTTTATCAACTCCTATCTGTCTGGTCCTTATATTGTATGATTGACTTTAACAAGATCTCCTTAAGTTCTTAGTGTGAGGTTCTCATTCTGTGGATTTAATCATGTGCCGCTGAGACTGAGACATCTGATCTGTATCTGGCTTCATCTGGTATTGTAATCTAAGATTTTACATGAAAGGCGTCATCTTGGTTGATACAAGACTTTCCAGTGCCTTATAACCTATTCCTTACAATACTTCCCCATCCCAACACTTCCCAGCAGTTTGTACTTCGAGAGAAATAGGCTCTTTTGGAGAGAAATCCCTAGCTACATTGCTAAAGGTCACAATCACTGCAGTTAATCTTTCCAGTACCCCTGCCATCTTTCTCAAATCTCCAATTTTTCAAAGACCTCAATTCCTAAAAAATTTGCTTCCCTTTTTTAATTTTTGTCTGCATTTTTTTTAATTTTGTAACATATGCTATTTCTTGATCCCTCCATATCTAACTCTTCCCTTTATTTATTACTCTGATACACTTTTCTATTTTACAACTTTTGCACTCAAATGAGCAACAGGCCTCCAAGTGTAGAGCGCGTCTTGATATAGAAACTTCTAAAAAAATTTACTCTCTTAATTAGGAAACAGCCAATCATGAATTGCCCCACCTCTCTCAAAATTAAACTATAGCAACAGTTTTTCACTCCAACCTTTTCCTCTAATTAATAAGCCCCAGAAGCTTGAATACAAAAAAGGATGAAGTACTCAAGAATATCTTATAAATCCCCCTAAAACCATCCCTTTATAAGGTCAGTTCCCACACTTGTGAGGGTACTGGAATAAGTTGCTTTTTACTTTCCCTAAGTTTTAAGTAGAAGTATTGATTTTCATTTTAGTAGTGCTTCCATTTTTAAATCATTTTGAGCCTCATGGCATTAAACGCAGAAAACATGCTCCCACTGAATTGGTTGAGCCCTTGTAAGATAGAAGGTTAATGTAATGGACCAGTTCTTTCCAGTAATGGTCAATGATATTGGGCAATACCAACCAGCAATAGTCCATAAACTTGATGAAACCTCAGATAGTGTTCTGAAAGTCTGCATACCACTATGATAATGTTGAAACCGTCCTTGGATAAGAGTTAAAATATTGCTTGCTATAATTTGGTGGTATACCAAAGATCCGCTGAGGGGTTTTATACACAGGGTTACGCCTAGTGAGCAATAGGACTGACAATAAGGTGATTGTTGTCCTCGAAATAATGGATAAACTTTTAATAAATGTGGAGCAATTTCTTAGATGACACTCTTTGTTTATTTTAATATGTATACAACAGAATCTTGCTGTTCCTCTCACCCTCAACTACTAACAATCATTCTTCTTCAATCATCTCATCACGCTTATATCTCAGTGACTTCAGATGATACCAATTCCTCAGCTTAGTGATTCAGTTCTATTGTATCTCATTGGTTCCAGAATATTCTTCATTCATTAAATTCACTATTGTTTAGTTTGAGGTAATTTACCAATTTATTGTCATGCTTGACATCTCCTAATAGCCTCATTTGGAAGCAATTCAATAATCATCCGTTCTAACCCAATATCGCCTCATTCTAAGGCGCTCAAATAGTCATAGCTCATATTACGATTGACTGATTCTACTCATTCCACAGAATGACTTAGGGCTTATTGGCCAGTTATAACAGAGTTGCGACATTACCCCTTTTGACTAGACAATAAGTTTCCTATTGTTTATATGCCTGAAGGAACTTTGCGTTCACTTGGTTGATGATCCAACTGCTTGCAGAGTCCTTGATTGTGTATGCGTTGACGCCCATCTTTCCAATTATCTTGGGCAGACCAATACAGATGTTGGCGAACTTGTGCTTCCACCTACCCGTGTTTGCATGGAATAGAACCATGTCCCATCTTTGAACTAAGCTAACCCACTACGCCATACCTGATCAGCAGCTTAAGTCTTAATCTTTTTATTTAAACTGAATGAGTATGCTTTATTTTGCTTTTTGATTAATGTGTTGGCTAGGGTCATCAAATAGTGTCAGGGATTAATTCTACCAGTATCTTCTACACAGGTATACAGCAGTGCCAGAAGAGCAGTTGCCGCCTATAAAGTAATTGAATGGGGCATTTTTCTGTGGTGGAATGATAGCTAATGTTATATGTGAATATGGCGGTGGACAGGAGGGAACTTCAGTCTGAAGGTCAATCTACTACCACTTTATGGAGTATGGGTACTAAAGTCCCATTGACCCGCTCAACCATTACACTGAACTCAGGGTGGTATGGGGTCATTAGAACCCTGCGGATGTCCATAAGCTCATTCAGCTTTGGAAGGATGTGGTAAGTGGAATTTTTTCCATTATCAGTAAGGAGAAATTGAGGGAAGCCATGCCTCAGGATAATACATAACATATTGAACTTGGCCACTGTGACCACCCCTAAATCACGCATCGCCCTTGCTTCAACCCACCTGGTCAAAAGGGTGATTGCCACCAAAATGTACTTTGACCTTTTAGCTCCTATTGGCAGAGAGCAACATCAATGGAAACCTTATGCCAAGCAAAGTGCGGTTTCACTAACCAATATGAGGTCTTCTGGTGGAATGGCTTTTCCACTTGGCACTGGTTGCAGGAGGAGATAGTGTCAAGCACATCGAAGTTCATGCTTTACCAGTAATATCAGCGCAATGACAATTCCATTGTTTTATGCACGCCACCATATATGACTGCCTTATGCGCGCTCATATTGATACCAGACCATGCGGAAGGTCGTGGGAATTTCACCTTAGAATCGCCAATCTGCTTGTACAACTCCCCATACCACTGGAAGGTATTGGTTCACATTTTGTTTAACGCCTTTATGACTTGCAGCGGCTCATTGTAGTACTTACCATTAAGTATCCTTTCATACATAATGTAGCTTAGGTCCTCTGTCACTGCAATTGTTGGTAATCTTGACAAGCAGTCTGAATTATGATGTTTGTCTCCCAGTTGGTAAAAAATCTCAAAATTGTAAGCCCGCAATATAAGGGCCCATCGAGTTAGACGCTCTTCAGGCTCCTTGAGGTTCTGCAACCATCATAACAATGTGTGATCCGTTATGACTTTAAACTTCATTCCATGCAGATGTACCCTAAATTGCTTATATGTATATATTACCACTAAGCACTCCCATTTGGTCACGGTATAATTGCATTAATGGTAGTTCAAGCTCCAACTACAGTATACTACGGGGTGCTCCTCCCTTCTTGTCTTTTTGAGATAAGACCGCCCCTACAGCAGAAAGGGATGCATCCGTTTAACAATGAAGTTTTTTCAAAGTTCAAATAATGCAACACTGGCGCACTTATTAGTGCCGTTCAAAGTGTATCAAAAGAGTGTTGACATAGTTCCGTCCATTTAAATACGGCATCCTTTTTCAATAACTCAAAAAGTGGACCTTCAATACAGCTAAAGTTGGGTATGAAGCAAAGATAGTAGCCGACCATCCCCAAAAATACCTGAATGTCTTGCTTACTGTTAGACGTAGTCATTTTACAATTAGTCTCCACCTTGACTGGTTGTGGTTTCAGCCCTGTCACATCTACCACAAAGCTGAGGTACTTTAGCTGATCCTTGATAAAGTGACATTTACGAGGTTTGATCTTAATGTTGGCCTTAGCCAACAGGCGTAATACCTCCTCCAAATGGTTAAGGTGCTCAAAGAATGTACAGGAGAATAGATTGATATTGTTGAGGTATAAGAGGACACATGACAGATTCAAGTCACTAAAGATAGTGTCCATCCCCGTTGAAATGTAGCTGGGGCGTTACACAGACCTTAGGGCATATGGGTCAGTTGAAAAAGCCCCTTGGGCGTTATAATGTCGCATTTTTCTTGTTCCACTGCGGGCAACTCAATTTGCCAGTAACCTGATATCAGGTCCATTGCAGAAGCAGCAAGCTCCCTTTAACCAATCTAAAGCATTATTGATCCACATCAAGGGGTATGAGTCCATCTTGGTGATGCTGTTAAGCTTCTGGTAGTCTATTACTACCTGGTTGGTGCCATCTTTCTTTTTTAAAATAAGAACATGTGATGACCACAGACTCTTTGATGATTCAAGCATCCCTTGCTCCAGCAGCTTTTTAATTACCTTTATGTTAACGTTCTCAGCTGCTCTCAATTGGTGGATTGGCTGAGATCTGATAGAAGATGATCCCCATTGTCCAATCGATGGACCGCCCCATGCGCACCCTAAATCATAATTGTTGACAGCGAAGATCTCCTTATATTTTTGAAATCAAAGCTTCTGCCTGATCTTTCTGGTCTTTTAATTTAACCATTAGATTTTCATGCGGTACAACTGCCATTACGACAAGCTTCGGTTTGATAGGCAGACCAAATCATCCAGTGACCCAAACTTAAAACAAAGGACCTCCTCAATTGGGGTCAATTGTAAATATGCCAGTATTTGGTGTGGGTGGAATCTCATGGGTCCATTCTAGAGATTCGCTACCAAAACCTTGCTTTCCTCATGTCCTGGGAGTATAATACCTGGAGCCACGTGTGGCTCAAGCCATGACCGCTGATAGGGCCCAATGACCTCCCCATAAAGCCCAGCAGGCACATATACCTCTAACTCGTTGTTTATTATTACTTGAACCTGTATTTAATGGATATAGGGCCAGCAGCTCTGAGTGGTAGCCCTTGATATTCATATATTTGATAAGGAAGAGCCAGAGTTTTTCTCTTAAGTCGATGGTAGCAAACTGTAATCACCCCATCACTATAGCAAGGTTTGTATGTCCCATGTGTAGTGAGTCTTTTGGAACTCCAGTGGAGGTGAAATAAATTAAGATCAGTTGCCCCAAAATCTCAAAGGTCTCCCTCATAATAAGTCCCGGGGAACATCCCCTGTGTTTCAATTGAGCCCTCTTTCTGTTTCTGAGTAAAAAGGCTCTGAAGAGGGTGGCTGTACCCCTCGTCACCCATGGAGACCTCGCCCATGTGGTAGATGAGCTCTGGGTAACAGCCCTCCCTTTTTAGATCCCTCCCCCAGTGCCCACACTCACCTCAGCCAGACTTGTACATATGATCAGGGAAATTTGCGCCAAGATCTCCAAAATGAAGTCAATCAGTCTGAAAATGAGTGGAAACAAGCCTGATGATCGGAATCCACATAGTTAAAAAGGAACGAAGATTGATTCATCAGCCAGAATCTCCAATGGTTTTGATTCAGCCAACACCGCGATCATCAAAATTAACCCCTCTCAAAATCATCAGGTATGATCCCCAATGTGCAGATAGCAGCATCGGACACCTTTGATGATAGTCTGAAGCTCCCTTCCAGCAAATTGGGTGTTGTGGCTGATGCAATAATTTTGATCAACTGAATGGCCCAGTGACTGGGCATGGCCAGGTTTAGCATCCCAAACCTGTTCCCAACCAATTGGGACTGCCCCTATGTGGGGTGGACCTGGGGGATTCTCTCTGCTCATCAGGCCAGATGCCATTGCGCCAACTGTCAGAAATGCAGTCAAGCCTCAGTTTGGGCGTTCTAGGTCAAACTGACAGTGACTCAGCCTGCCATTGGATTCTTTGATGTTAGTTCCCATTGAGCTTATCTGCCCCCATTCCCAAATAATTCACCGGTTAGCTCAAAAATTGAGGATCTTGATCCTGGCTTGTCCCCATACTAATTGACCACTATTTAATCAGTTGCATTGCACTGAGAAAATTGTTGGTCGATTTTCTTCACTTTCCTTTACAATAAAATTTGCCTCAAAAACTATCAATTTTGATTTTACTGATCTCTCTCTGGCCACATTCCTGATGGCTTTTCTCTGGTGGCCTGTCAGTCCCTATACCAGATGGGCTTTACTAGTACTAATGGTCACTATGGCCCCTAACATCGTCAACTGGATTCAGCGAGCTAGATACTTCTGGCTTTTCAACCCCGTTATTTCAAACATCTGACAACAATATACTGGGATCTTATGGCCTTACATCCACCATTTCCAAGAAAGGATCCGCCCCCTTTGTCTTTTCAGTTAGATTTAACCCACCTGTCGGTGACCTTGTAGAAAGTATGTCTGTGGTACCACCCCCTGCAGCAAGACCACCAGTGTCTGGGGCTGTCTCTATTTGGTTCATTCTTGGGTTGCTGTTCACTATTGCCCTACACCAACAATTTATTGTTTGCCAATGCCCGGCTCCATACAACGTTGTACGTGCAGCAATGCCTCTGGCATCCTGGCTTGGTCTTTAGGTGATTATGCATCCTGACTGATAGGCCAGTCTAAACTTCTTCTGCCGTTTTCATGACACTCATCATATTAACGACAGCATAATACTGTTGCATAAAAGTGGTTCCAATCAAAATTAAGTAATTGCAGTTCAGTAATGCTACCGCTGGTGCTGCAACAATAATTGATCCAAACTTTGATGGAAGCGTGCTGTACGCTCCCTCTGAGACTGTGTTTTCTGATCCAGCAGTCCCATACACCATTGATGTTCCATATCAGGTTTTAATACTAACTTCGCCACCAGCTTAGTGGAAACTATGTTAGCTGGAGCTCCTGTATCGATTATAGTGCAAATTCAGGTTTTTGCTACAACAATGTCACAGTAGGTACACTCCAAGTAAGATGAATGTTGGCTGTTTAAACAAGGACATTCAAAGGATCGCTTTTACAAGAAGGCTTTTAATATGCTCACCAACTTTGGGCACCCTTTAACAATAGTCTCCACTGGGAAGGTGACGGCCTCTTCTCTCAGGGAAAGCGCATCTGCAGAATGTTCCAGTTTATCTGAAGAAATTTGTTCAAACATTTGACACGCGTATGGATTTGGATGCACTAGAGATCCTTTATCTGCCATGTCCTTGGTTTGTGTTTGTGTCAGTACATTTACTCCCACCACTAGCTGCTAATATAAGAATGTATTATTATACTGGGGGGATTCCGCCTCATATAATTCAGTAGATTCAGGTGGGAAGTTTGAATTTGGGACAGCAGAAGTAGAGAGTTCCATCTCTACCCCGCTCTGACTTTTCCCTGGTCAGATTTATCCTGCTGTATGTAATGGATCTATTTATGGGGGCAACCATGTTCCAGGTCCCAGGGCGACCACATTTAAAAACAATTACCCCATAGGACCTGCATTCTTAAATATTGTATGTTGGTTCATGCAGAAAGTTGTACTGAAGGTGCTCAGCGTAAACAGGACCAGGGCGATAGAAAGACTGCTGATGGTCAGCGTAGTTAGGCCTAGGGTGGGAGTTAGACCATTGATGATAAACAGATGTGGGGTGGACGTTTAACTGCTGAGGGTAAATCAGCAAATTCTGAACTGGACAGGAAATTTACCTGAATAATATGGTCCAGTGATGGTAGCAGAAGGGTTCTGCTTTGTGTTGGGTGGAGGTAAGTTGGTTGATATATGTCATAAGAACTGAACCCTTTTAAGCAAGGGTATGTCTTCAACCAATATCAAGGTCATGACGTTGTACAGTTTGCAGTATGACCTCACAGCAGAGGTCATCACAATATACATGTCAGATTTGGATAAAATCCCTGTCCCAATTAACATGTGGGCTTTCCCTATTAATTGATCAGCAAACGCAGTGAGAGTCTCATTATGCTGAAACCTGATGGTCAAGAATTCAGCCTTTAACTGTGACATCTTTGTGGTACCCCTAAAAAACAACAACACAGTATTCACTTTTGTGGTATGAAGAAGAACTGCTTGCAAGATAGTAGGTGACTTGGTCAGCACTTCCAACATTTAAGGTGGATATTAACAGTTTTGCTTTCCACCGGTCAGAGGCTCCTTCCATTGAAAACTTGAATTGTTTAAAGAAACCATGAATATTCTCATTGCAATCAAATGAATGCAACTTATTACTACGAACCTCCTGGAAAAGCTTATACTGCCTTTTGAGCACAGCGTCTAAGGTAAGTTTGAGTTCTGCTTATTAGACTAGGGTAGTATGTCTTAAAGATCCCCTGTCCATGCAAGCCTGATGCGCCATGATCAGTGACTAGAGATTATCTTGTGTAATTGATCAATTGGCCCCCTTTAGTGATTACCACTATTAAAATTTAATGGTATACCAGAGATACACTGAGGCTTTTATACAAAGGGCTAAACCACTGAGCATAAGGACTGACAATATGACAATTGTCATCCTCAAAACAGCAGATAAAATTTTAATAAATAAGAAGCAATTGCCTATATGACACTCTTTATTTAATTTAATATATAGACAGCGGATTCTCACTGTTCCGCTCGCCCTCAACTGCTAACAACAATCCTCATTCTTTAATCATCTCATCACGCTTATATCTCAGTGACTTCAGATGATACCATTTTCTCAGCTTAGTAATTCAGTTCTGCCATATCTTATTGGTTCTGGAAGATACTTCACTCATTAAATTCATTATCACCTAGTTTGAGACGATTTAACAAATTAATTGTCATGCATTGACATCTCCAAATTGCCTAATTTGGAAGCAATTCAATAATCATCTGTTCTAACCCAATATCGCCTCATTCTAAGGCTCTCAAAAAATTGTAGCTCATATTATGATTGGCGGATCATACCCATTACACTGGAAAAACTTAGGACTCTTCAGCCTTTCATATCAGAATTGTGACAATACTTAATACTAACAATGATCCTTGACCCCATGTGAGAGCAAATAGAGATTCCCTTAGGTGCTGAGATCATTTTTAAAAAAAAACTGCGTACAACATAATATATTGTTTAATAAAATCAAAATTAAAGGAATCTTTAAAGATATGTTTTATTGAGCTGAATGATAAGAGCACAGAATTGAGGGATAAAATCTACTCAAATGCTTTATTATAGTATGTTAATAATAAGTTTTTAGACTTTTTTAAGTCTTAGCAAATATCAGTGACAGTGCTTGATAATTGTGATTTTAAAAATAAGAGTGAATATTGGGTATTTTTTTAAACATTTAATAACATAATTTTAAGTAATAAGAGGCAATGATCATCTGTTGCCATTATCCCATTTTGGAAAGCCTAATTTTAGATCTGACTATCTGGTTGTAATTGAGTTGATCTATAATAAAATCGATTATAATTTGGTTCTCTTTTTTAAAAATAAATTTTGTATGAGAAATGGGTGAATTACTACATTAGCTTGAGAATTACTCTGTTTTAGAACCCCTATATGTAGTAGTTCTTTTTGAGGACTGCATTGGAGAGAATCTGACGTTATACTGGATCAATTATTAATCAGTTCCATATTTTAGAGCTCAGATTCATTGAATTTCTTAAAAGTATATAAGGACCTTGGTTTATAATAAACTTTGCCCAAATTGGGTGGCTTCTTCCCTCAAATTATTATTATTATCGAAATTATTGTTTTGTTTGTTATTTTTAATTCTAATAACACTTTGATGGTCAGGAATATCCTGTATAATCACATCACCCCCCTTTGAGACAAAAATTTCCTGATTTTCTTAGGGCAATGGTAATAATTTTCAGCTGTTTGCCATGCAGACTCTTCAATAGGGTAATTCTTCCCTTTGACCAGAAATTTGCGTTGTCCCCATACCAAATTACTGTCTAATATTTCTTCACACTCATATTCAGATCTTTACACAGTTCAGGTTTGAGGAGTAAAGCTTTTTTTGGAAGTGCTCCTTTAAACAACATGAGTTGAAAAATATGGATAGTGGGATGTGGTCTTGATCCTTTTGGTAATGATAACTCAAAAACACTGGGTTTAATTTTCTAATCACTTTGTATGGTCAAATTCATATAGGACCAAACTTATTATGTGGAGCTTTGGTATTATAGTTCTGAGAGTGAATCAACACATAACTTACCACTTTAATTCCAGGATTTTACCATCTTTTCTTGTTCGCCTTCTGTTTCTGGGATATTGCTGCCTAAACCAAACGCTGCTTTAAGAGTTTCAAAATTTCCATAGCCTTCTTGGCAATCACATCTGCTGTGGAGTTCTGATCTCCAACCTGAAGGGCTTCAGGGGTCAGGATGAAATCCATAATTGGCAAAAAAGGAAGAAATTCCAATTGACTCATGAACCAAGTTGCTGTATAAATATTGGCTAATCCTAACAAATTCTTTAATCTTTCTGACGGCCTGACACATAACAACAAAGATATTGTTTGAGCACCTAATTTACTCTCTCTGTCTAACCATCCTATTGAGGATGCTAGGCAGAAGATCAACAAGGATTGATTTGCGGTTGTTAGTAGATGGTTCTAAAATTTCAATATAAACTGAGGTCCTCAATCAGTAATTATTTCCTCCGGCACTCCATGGCGAGGAAAACCTCATCTCAAAACAAAGCCGCTGCTCCCTTTGAAGTGATCAGGTGTAACATAGAATGAACTCCGCATACTTGGTTAGCCAGTCAACCACAATCATTATGGCATCAAATTCTCTCTGTACTTGGTTAAAGAAGATATAAATTCCATACTAGTGGATAAACAAGAATTGTGGAGCCTCTGCAAGGGCATTAGCTTCCCCAAAGGAAGTTTGCGCTGAGGCTTGACATGAGCACAAGCCAGACATTGAATCACATAATACTTAACTCATCTTACTGTTCCAGGCCAGGAGTAGTGTCTAGTGATTATTTCTAGGGGTTTTGATATTTCAGAATGTCCGCCAGTAGTTGGTTATGACAGGCCTCTTAATCCCTTCTGTAAGTTCTTAGTGGGAACTCAAATCTTCCCTCAGGGATGAATACCATTTTTTCTTAAATGAAATCTTTGAATTTGGTTGAAGGTCCAGTAACCAGCTCCTGTAACAGTTTCTTTCCAAAATTAGTTTTACTTGGTTTACTCTAATTCTTCCATCAATTCCCCTGGCTCCATCTTTAATTAGCTCAAAGACACCAGGGGGTAACATGGTGGCCGTATAATTTTATCTAACTCATGGGGAGCATAAGATAACCCAGGATCATGGCTTAATAGATCTTAGAGCAAATTCTCTTTGCCTGAGCAGTATTTAACCTTGAACAGAGAATTTAAATCCATATGCCAGAGAGACTGTCTCTGATTCATCCGTTGTGGTATTTTTTATAGAACTCCAGAGCTTTATGATCAGTCCAAATAATAATAGGCCAGCGGGAATACATCAAGTGGTGTAGCCACTCCTGGAGGACCTCCACTATTGCTAATAAACTACTTATAATTAATAGGCTAATTGGTTTCTGCGGGATGCATCTTACAGCTGAAGTAGCAGATAGGATGTTCTATTCAATCCTCCACCTGTTGAAGAAGAACAGCACCAATCACATTGTTGGAAGCATCAGTTTCCAGTATAAACGGCTTCTCTGGGTCCGCATGAGCCAAGGCAGGGTCTTCAATAAGAGTTCTTTTTATTACTTGAAAGTCTTCCTTTTCTTCTGAACCCCACTGGAAGGGCACCTTCCCAGTTAATTTAGTTAGAGGTATTGCCACGGTGGAGATTTCTTTAGAAAACCGTCTCAGGAAGTTGACCGTTCCTAAAAAACTTCATACCCTAGTTTGGTCCATTGGGGCCTTTCATTCCTTGATGTCCTTAAGATTTTCAGGGCATATCGCCAGCCCTCCTTTAAAAACCATGCTCCCCAAAACGTTACAGATGACTTGTGGAACACACATTTTGAGGGTTTTAGTTTGAGTCTTGCATCTTATATGGCTTTCAGGATGGACTTGACATCCTTCACGTGTTGTTCTTCCTATTTAGAGAACAGTAATATATCGTCCATATATGCATTGCAACAACGTCCCAATTAATCACGGAGCACATGATCAATTAGCCGTTGGAACACAGATTGGGCATTTCTAAGGCCAAAAAGCATTACCCAATACTCAAAAATTCCCCAGTGGCACTTAGAATGCCATGGATTTCAGATGATCAGGGTGCACAAGCACTTGAAACTCCTCTACCAAGTATAACTTGGTAAACCAATGGCTTTGGAGATCACTGACAAGATGTTCTCGGAGAGGAGAAGTGATTTAAAGTCTGGTTCAGTCTTCTCATTCAGCTTGCAGAAATCCATGTAAGGCTGAAGTTCTCCACTAGCCTTAGGTACTAACAGGATTAAGAGACCACGGAAGATTTGGAGTGAACAATTGATCCAGGTTTTAGCATGGTATCAATGTACTTCTCTAAGGCTTCCCTTGAGCTTTGACCAATATATAAAGGGGACAGCTTCAGGGCAAATCTGAGTTCTTTTTGAACTGGAATTGGGAGAAAATGGACCACAAGCATCAAACTTGGGTAGTTCTCAAGGTCCAAATACACTATCAAAATCAGCATATCCTTGGACAAGACGCTGTTAGTGATTTCTCCCGACAAAATTATAAGATTGTATGATGTGGGCATAAAAGTGGTGAATTTTCATTGGAGGGATAGGGAAGCTGTGGGATAAATAATAACCTCTTTGGTCAGTATATTGAACTAAGGGTAAACTGATGCCACCATTTCATTCCCAACACTACAGGGTAAGAAAGGTGATTCAGAGTGAAGAAGTTCTCCTGAAATAGTTATTCCCATTGACAAATTTGAAGATGTCCTTCCGCCCTTCAAAACACAGAAGTTTTAGTAGAATCCACTAGAGACACTTTACCGCCTTCTTTATGGGCAGATTCCATTTTTGCGCAAGCTCCATTTGGATGTAGTTCTCATTGGCCCCGGTGTCACCTAAAGCTGTCATCTTTTAATGGATTTGACCATTGACTATATAAATGGAAGGAGTAAATAGGAGTAATGTGGAGAGTCTCCTTTATTGATATGAATTTCATAGACTGGAGCATGTGATGCGAGTTGCTCTGAACTATTCTGAACAAACCCAAGAGTGTTTGGTATAGCAACAACTTAATGACTTTCTTTAGAGTATGCAGGTTTTTCTTCTTGAGGATGCTTGATGAGACGTAGGGGTTCAGAATCTTAATGGAGGAAGTCCTTTCCTTTTACACCTTTGTACCCTTGGGCATATAAAAGCTCTTGCTTAGTTTTTGCAATTTTAAGATGTTGCTCTACATTCATAGCACATTTATCTCCTCCTTCAAATCCTCAGCAATAGGCGTTGCCGCCATGGCTGAAAGAAGGCCTAGGTGTAAGTTTTGTCTAGACTACCGTGGAAGCTGTGAAGGGAGTAACCTTCACTGCACGAGCAAGTGGACAAAATGAACGTACATTATCCTTCTACTGACCCCTTCCCCTGAGTTGTTAACAACATTGCTGACCAAGCCGCATCTTTTACACAGTGCATTCAAAAAGTTCTGGGACTAACGTTTTAAAGACACAACTTTACAAATAAATAAACTTTCTTTAATCATAATTTAACATACAACCTTTCCCTCTCTATACATATTTATATTGCTAAAACAATTGTTAAAAGGTATGCACATAGTTCCTATTTTGTATAGCCATGTTTAAACCAGCTGTCACATTCTTCTGAATAGTCTCTACTTTATCAAAAGGATGAACCTTCAGTGCCACCTTCAGATTATAATTATCCACCCTATTTACCAGATTTGGCTCTGTCTGACTTCTTTCTGTTCTCTAATCTGAAGGTGGCACTGAAGGTTCATCCTTTTGATAAAGTAGAGACAATTCAGAAGAATGTGACAGCTGGTTTAAACATGGTTATACAAAATAGGAACTATGTGCATACCTTTAACAATTGTTTTAGCAATATAAATATGTATAGAGAGGGAAAGGTTGTATGTTAAATTATGATAAAAGAAATTTTATTTATTTGTAAAGTTGTGTCTTTAAAACGTTAGTCCCAAAACTTTTTGAATGCACTGTGTATTTCACCAGGTAAAGCAACTCAATCTACCAAATGAAGACAATCATCATGAGTTTCAGGAAGTTTCTTCTGGTTATCCAGAAGAATTCTGATCCAAGTGGCAGACTTATCTGGTAACTCATTTATAACTTGAGAAATCTGATCAGCAAAAGTAGGATTCTATCCACAAGTTTTGGAAAAGCGACCTTGGAAATGCACTTTGTCAAAAACCTCATGGACTTTCTCCAAAGTTAAGGTCCCCAGGATGGGTTAAATAGGACTGACTTTCAATTGTAACTGCTTCATGGTTAGAAGGATCTGTCATTGACACCTTCATTATACAATAAATCTCATGCATAAAAAACACCAATATAAAGATGATCATCAGAATGGTAGGAGAATGTTTAAACCAGGAAGGTAAGAGAGGTTCAACAGGTACCTCTCTTGAAACTCTCATAACATACCAAAAACTAGATGAATTATGTGTAATGTAATGGACAAAGGTATTGGGCAATACCAACCAGGTAATAGACAAGAACATGATAAAACCAAAGATAGTGTTATTAAAGTCCGCATACCACTATGATAATGTTGAAACTATCCTTGGATAAGAATTAAGATAATACTTAGTCCTAACAATGATCTTTGACACCATGTGAGAGAAAATAGAGATTCCCTTAGGTGCTGAGTTCATTTTTATAGAAAAAAGGCGTTAATCATAGTATATTGTTTAATAAAATCAAAATTAAAGGAATCTTTAAAATAATATTTTATTGAGCTGACTGAGTAAGAGCACAGAATTGAGGGGATAAAAATCTACTCAATCCTTTTTTATAGTATGTTAATAATAATTTCTTAGGCTTTTTTAATTTTTATGAAATTATTAGTCTGTAATAGTTGATAATTGTGATTTTAAAAATAGGAGTAAATACTGGGTTTTGGTTTAAAATATTTGATAATCAATAATTTATGTATTCAAAGTGATTAACCTTGGGACAAATATACCATACCAAGAATTTTTCTAGCCAGACAGTTTTTGAACTTGAATTGATCGAAACCTGCACTAGGGTGGAAGCAGAATTACCCTGCCAGGCTAATCGCCCTGATAATCAATGATTTATGTAATAAGTGGCAATGATCATCAATTGACATTATCCAAATTTGGAAAGCCTAATTATAGACCTGATGATCTGATTTTTGATCAAGTTGGTCTTTGATAAAAATAATTAAAGTTCAATTCTCTTTTTTATATTAATTTTATATGCAAAATGGGCGAATTACTATTTTTGCTTGAAATTACTCCATTAAAGAACCCCTATATGTAGGAGTTCTTTTTGAGGCCAGTAATGGAGGGAATCTGACGTTAATGCCAGATTGATTAAGTAATTCCAGATTTTTGGAGCTCAGATTCATCAGATCCCTCAAAAGTAAAAAATGTTCTTGCTTTATTAATAAACTTTTTTTCTAATTGGTGGAATCTTCCCTAAAATTATTATTATTATTAAAATTATTGTTTTGTTTGTTATTAAAATTTTTTTAATAATAACACTGTGATGGTCAGAAATTATTCTGTATCATCACAGCTATGGAGCCATATATATAAGTCTCTGCTGTTTGATGCCTCCAGTAGATCCATGGAAACTGTACAGTGTTAACCAAAGCAAACTTGGGCTCCTCTGGTCTTTACGTTAGAGATGCTATAGATTAAAAATAGCTGAACTGATCTTGTGGGAGTTATTTGACCCAGACACCCTTTTGGGAGTTGACATAAGCTCTCAGGTACTGTTACAAGACCTGCTTGATTCTTTCTGTTAGCCCATCTGTTTGGGGATGGAAGGCAGTTGAAAGTTTTTAATTTAAAACTCATAGATTATGCGAGTCTCCTCCAAAACTTATATGTAAACTGAGATCTAAGGTCTAATGTAATACTATAGGACAACCATTGTAAGGGTAGACGTGTTTTAAAAAGAGATTGCTGTCTCTTCTGTTGAGGTTAATCTTGAACAAGAAATAAATTCTGCAGCTTAGTCATGAGGTCTACCACTACCTATACTGCTTTACATCCTTCACTGTTAAGAGTATCTATTATATAATCCATGGTTATACTCTGCCATGACTTTTTTTGGATGGAATTGGGTCGAAGTTTCCTGAAGGGATTCTGTGTAAAGAATTTCATCCATGAGCATTGTTGAAATACTTAGATGTAAATTTCTGATGCTGTTTGTCATACCCTACCACAACTATACTAATTGAATCCTCAAGGTTTTTAAATTCCCAATGTATCTATTAAAAGGCCATAATAGTGCAGGAATACTTCTTGTTGCATGTCATGGTCTGGTACTCACAAGGCATCATGAAAAAACAAAGCTAGATCATTCACTGCAATTACATGGTAAAGACTGAGATAAATATTCCTTATACTACTTCTTGTATTAGTAATTTTTCTTCTTTTTAACCTTTACTTAGTCTTATATATGGGATTCCACGTGATGGGTTTCCTGGAAGGAAAATAAGAGTTAATATAGTTTAGTAACTTGAAGTGTATTGAGTGCTTTAGATTTGAAGAATCACATCATGATCCTCATGGCGAGTCAGTGCATCTGGGGTAATGTTGAGTTCTCTCATATTGGTATTTAATGTAAAGGTAATATCTAAATTATTCCACAGCCCAGTTTTCTATCTTTAACAGATTTTTAGGATCCTTAAAATGTAAAGCATGTTCTTGTGGTCTGTCTTTATAGATACAGGATTCAGACTTTCATCTTATTTCTGCGTCACTATTCTAAAGCTTTGCAATCGCCAGAAGTTCCTTGAATTATTTTATAATTCTTCTCAGCGTCAATCTATGGGAAAAGAAGGCCTTATTTAGTTTCTAATTTACTCCTTTTGAAGCAGGATTACTCTATATGTGAAATATTAAGCATCTATTTAAAAACTGTTTGGTAGGATCAAATCTGGTTAGAACAGGTGCGCTTGTCAAGGCCTTATTAAGTGCATCAAAAGACTCTTGGGCTTTGGTAGTCCAGACAAAGGGAACATATTTAGATGTCAGTTTGGTAAAAGGAAAGGCAATTGTAGAGAAGCTCTCAGTGAACTTCCTGCAGAAGTTTGCTATTAAAAACTGTTTAGAGTTTTGTGTGAGATTAGGCCAATACCCATATAAAAACCATCATTTCGTTTGATATATTGCAAACCCACTCTCCATAATAACATATCCAATGAATTTATAGCTTAAAAGAAGCTTTTTACATTTTTCAGTTTATAATAAAGGTTGTAGATACAAAGACAGTCAAGCACAGCCTTCATATGTAAAATTCGTGATCTACTTTTGTGAGTAAACAGGTATATCATCCAGGTATATTACAACTGACTCATTCAGCATAGAATGAGGTACTAGGATTCACCTTAGTATGAGTAAATACTTGGCCTAAGGTTTCCTGTTTATTTATTTAGTTTGCTAAACTCCTTTTTTTAGTACTAGATGGTCCCAACCCAAGGGGGGATTCATCGATGTTAAAGAATTACGCCTGGGCTCCTAAGAGCCTGAGGCGAGGGAAGGGGGGGGAGGAGGCATCAAGAAAGGGAGGGGGGGTTTGCGCGCCAGAGCCATGCTGCAGTGACAACTGAGCGGGGGAGGGTTGGCGACATAGTGCAGACCTTCAGGGCCATCTCAAAGTGTACCTGAAAGTGGGTGATCATGTGTGGAAGGGTCCACACCTGCTGGTCAAAGGCAGCACGAAGGAAGGAGTTATGGATGGTCCAGATGGCTGTGGCATAGGCGAGGACTCGGAGGGGTTGGTGGCAACCAGGCAATGTCTGCTCAAACATGAGGTCTTGCACAGGGTGTCCAGACCAGGGCTGAGCATGGAGGAGCGCGCGGCCTTTGGCCAAAATGTGGCGACACCTGGACAGGTGAAAAAACGATGGAGGTGGGAGTCAATAGGCTCCACACAGCGTGGGCAGCTTCAGTGCTGGAAGGTAGGGCCAGTCTGGTCCCCTGTCCTGTATGAACAGTGGAGCACCCTCCATAAGGTGTTGGACACCTTTGCTGACAAGATGGGGTGATAGATGTCCTTCCACAATTCCTTAAGGTCAAATCTCACGGAGGGAGGGAGGAGCTCAAGGAGTCTTGGGCGGATGGGAGGACGATCTTGGGGGTTGAGGCGAGTTGTGACAACTTGTCCATTGTGCACAATTGCATGGCGACGGGGGCTGAGGCCAGGGCCTTCCCTTCTGATGGGAAAGCATGGTGGATCCGCGCGCCTACTCGTTTCAGGGCAAGGAGAGCCTGGTTCCAGTAGGGGGATGAGGATGGTTTTAGGCGATGGCCTGGGTGGTTTTTGAGCCACTCCCCTAATGAGGTCAGCGATGCTCTAGGAAGACCCAGGGCTGCTGACACTGACTGGCGGAGGGCGGGCGCCCATTGGGGCATGGGGGTCGCGTCTTAGCAGACAATCGGCCATAGGAACTTCAGGAAGATTGTGGTGGCGTGGGATCGCGTGTCCAGAAGCCCTAGGCCCCCTTCATTGCAGGGTCAGGAAATGGTTGTGAGGGCCATTGGTGGATAGTTTGAGCCCCAGATCCAACAGCGGAGGAGTACATTGAGCCGCGTATAAAAGGCATCTGTGAATGGGCAGACGTGCGCTAGGAACCAGACTTTGGAGAGGAGGAACACATTGGCCATTAGAGCTCGACCCTGGGGGGTGATGTGCCGCTGGTTCCAGCTGGCAATCCTGGAGTTAACTGCTGCGAGGAGCAAGTCCTCATTGTCTTTTAGCGCAACTCCTTGTTGGTTGGTGAGAACGCTCAGGTGACGGAAGGTACCGCGCTCAGGTTCAATATCAAGTGGTGGGGGGAAGGTGGGGGAGCCGACCTGTACAACTGATGTCTTGGAGGTGTCGACCATGGCGTTGGACGCCTTGGTGTACCTCTCAATGGTCACAGCAGCGAGGGCAACATCCCCAGGGCAGCCAAATGCACTGCAGTGTCATCTGCAAATGCCATGGTGCGTGTGAGGGCTTTACCTGGGACCAGAATCCCTGTTAGCTTGTCCTGTAAGGAGGCCAAGAGGGGGTCAAGGGTGATGTTAAAAAGGATAGGGCTCAGGGGGTCCCCTTGCCAGAGACCTTGTCCAACTGGTGCTGCCACTGTAAAAACCATTGGCGCCAGGACTCTGGTGTGGAGCTGGTCATAGAGCGCTGATATCCAGCGCCTAGCTGCGGGTGGGAGATGGAAGCGGGCCAGGGAAGCATCAATATACTTCCAGGCTACCCAATCATATGCTTTCTTCATATCCAAGAGAGCCACAAAGCCATTCACTTTATGAGAGTTAGCAGTCAAAGTCACGTGAAGGTCATTATAGTTGTCCCATAACGACCTCCCCGGAATAAAACCGTGCTGGGATGGGGAGAGGCGAGGTGACACCCATTTGGTGATGCGGTTGGCCTGAAGCTTCGTGAAGAGCTTGTGGTCTGTGTTGATCAACGCTATGGGGCGCCAGTTAGCCAGGTTCTCACGGTCTGACTTCTTGTAAATGAGGGTCGTGATTGAGCCTCTTGAGTCGGGGAGGACCTCGCCATTCACTAAGAGTGCAGCGAAGAGGTCGCGGAGGATTCTGGCTATCACTGCAGGTTCCAGAAGGTACACCTCGAAGGGTATTCCATCTGGGCCTGGGGCTTTAAGCCGTGGGGGTTTCAGAAGGGTTTCCATCACCTCGTGGATGGAAGTAGGCGCCAGTAGAGCCTCATCAGCCCGTGGGTCAATGGGCGGCTCTGGAGCCCGCCACAGGAAGTATTGGATGTCCGCTGGGTCCACCTGGGTGGCATGGAAGAGGCTGGAGTAGAAGCGGTGTAATTCCTGCGTGATTTCCTCTTTATCTGAAGTGGTTGTAGTGCCAATCTTCAGTGCAGTAATATCCTGCGCTGTTGACCGGGCTTTCTGTTTCTGAAAGAAGAAGCGGGTGGGGCGTTCCCATTGAGCATAGTAACGAGATGTTGTAAAGTTTGCTGCCCATTCTTCCTGCAGTGTGAGCTCCAAGCGGAGTGCTTCCTGCGCCGCTTCCACGTCTTCCAACCATCTGGGAGAGAGCGAAGGCTGGCAGTTTCGCTCCAGATGTCTGATTCTGGCTTCCGCCCTTTTGACTCTGGCGCGAGCTGCAGTCATCTGGGATTTGGCACAGTTGTAAGCAACGCGGGTGATGCCCTCCTTGGTCACCGCCCATCTAGCCTTGTGGTCAAGAAGGTGGGGTGGGGGGAGGTGAGAGTCTCCCGGATGGTCATAGACAGCTTCTCCTTAGTGAAGGGGTTGTTGAGAAGAGCTGGGGCAACCCTAGGGCAGAACCTACGCGACGGTCTAAGTATAGTGGTGAGGACAACGGTGAGTGACCTGTGATCACTCAGATGGTTGTCACGAGAGATGGGAGAGGAGACGTGGCCAATTAGCAGGGGCCAATCAGTGCCATATCTATGCGTGACGCTGACTGGAAAGCTCCTCCATCATACTGGATCCTAGTCATGCAACCTAGGCCAGACGCGGAGGGTGGAAGCGCATCTATAAAGCCACTCAGGCGAAGGAAATCCTGGAGGCGACTTGATCCAGGGCGTTCCTTTGCTGCAGGGGGGTAAGAGTCACGGGCGCGACTTATGGTTGTGTTGAAATCTCCTAAGAGGACTGTATTCCGTGGGAGATTGAGTTGGATGAGCTTTTCCAAGAGCCGATTTTGCTCCTGACCTGCATTAGGCAGGTAGATGCTTGCAGCGAAGAAGGAGAAGTCAGGAGTGGTGAGTTTGGCCAGTATGAGGCGGCCACCTAGATATTGTGAAAAAGATTGGGTTTTAACCCGGGGATTAAAACAATAAGGGCGGCATGGTTTGTCCAGAAGGAGTTGCCTCCAAACTGTTCATTCCATGCAGATTGTTTGTGGGGAGGATATGGGGCTCCTGGACAGCAGCGATGTCAATTTGTGCTGACGTGAAGTTAGGGAGGAGGCGGGCTCTCCGCTTAAAGTCCCGCAACCCATTTGCGTTGATGGATTGCAGGGCCAGGGTGCTGCCATGGGGACTCATAGCTGTTCCCCTCCATGTCCTGGGGGTTGCCAGCGCTTAAACCTGCTGCTGTGAGGCGGCTAGTTTTGAGTCCTATAGCTTAACTATTAGCTGCAATCCGTGAGGAGCGTCGAGGTTTCTAAGGGAAGGAGAGGGTGGGGGGGAGGAGGACCCAGTAAGCCAGCCTAGGATGCTGCCCCGCTCCGTTGCAGGGGAAGGACCTGAGGGTGCTCAATGGGACCTCCGCGGTGTCCCCATTTGATGAGTCAGAGTCCATATTCACTTCCTCCAACACTGCAAAGGATCCGCGCGAAATGGACTGTGGGGTTGGGGTAGGACTCTTTGAGGTGGCACTTCTACCGCAGGCCGCGGGTTGCCAGTCCATGCTGGTGGGCATAGCTCCATTGGGAGCTGAGGGTTGATGTGATGAATCGCTGGTGGAGGTTGGTGGGGGTGCCGCGGAACCCTGAGTGGGGGTGGCTGACGAGGGGCACCCTGTGGGAGATGCCTTGCGCTTGGTGAGAGAGGGAGTTGACTCTGGGAGATTGGAGGGGGTGCCCACTGGAAGGGGGGCATGAGCGCAAAGGTATCCCATACCAATAGCGGGGTTAGCTGTTTCAACTGCTAGGCGTAAGGCCTCAGGGGACAGGTCTTGAATGAGAACCCATTGTGTGGGTTGTGGAATTGCTGCTGCGGCCACGTGGGATCGTTTTTGGCCTGGTTTAGGCCCCTGGGTGGTGGCTAAGAGGGCTTGTTTTCGAGCTGTGCAGCCACTATACAAGTGTCCAAGGGCGTTACACCATGAACACCGGGGGCGCGCCTGATCAGGGTCAACAAAAAAGATCTCAGGGCATGCCCCAACTACCGCCACATGAGGAATAACCTCAATGTTGCGGGATACAGTGGGGGAGGGGATGAACGACGCCCTAGCAGTGCAAGCTCTTTGAGTGGGAGCATAGTAAGAGGGGACGCTAAAGTCCACTGAAAGAACAGACCCAAACTCCATTAAACCACGATGGAGCGCCAGTTTAAGAGACTCAGGATCAACAGTCGTTGGTAGGTTGGAAAAAGTAACCCATGAAATTTTCTCCAGGTGAGAGCGTGTGCGGGAGATGCGAAGAGATCCACGTGAAATAATGACCTGGAGGGTGGCAGCATGGTCAGCAAGGGCAGCTTCAGTGAAGCCCACATCGATGTAGTGGCCCTCCACTGATTCATGGATGGTGGTGTTAATTGGGAATGTCTCCGCAATCGCTGCAAAGTATGAGAAGTAATCCTCTGTATAGAATTCAACAGGGTTATGCCCATAATAAAAGCGAATTGAAAGGGAGAGGGTTGAGCGAGGTAGAGTTTTTTGTGCTCTAGTTTCAGCCCATTTCTTCTTAACATCAGCAATAAATGCCACTTCACGGGGATCATCTTTGGGTAGCGTTGGTGCCAGAGGTTTTTGCCACGCCTAGTGGCTCCTTTGGTACGTTTGTGTTTGCTTTGGGCTGCAATTGCAGGTTGAGTGTGAGCTGGTGGTTTGAACAAGTTTGTGGAGTTCCCTTGTTGCTGGAATGTTACAGCAGTTGCTGGCGTCATATTAAATTGAGGGGCAGATTGTTGGGCCTCGCTAAATTGGTGAGCCCATCCAGATTGGAATTAACTCCATCCAATTGGGAGGAGGGCGATGTTTCATCACCATCCCAATCTATTTTGGGTAAATTCAGCCCGAGTATTTGCTGTGATTTCGTGGGCAAAACTCACTGGCTGATTGGTGAATTGGTCGTTTTCAGCATATGGAGATAAAGTGCTGACTTGAGAAGTGCCAATTATGGGCTTTAAATGGGACGGGTGAGATTGGAACTGGTGTGAAGTTCCAAAATCTGAACCATTTGAATCCTCATTGGGAATAGTAGAGTCCAATTTGGTGCTTAGTTGTCCCAATGTTGGTGCTTAGTGAATCCAGAATGCAGCTTAATTGGGAGGAGGGCGGCTAATCCTATTTGGGTAAATTCACGAGTATTTGCTGTGATTTTACATCTGAGTCGGCATATTGAGATTGCCGACTTGAGAAGTGCCAATTACGGGGTTTAAATGGGACGGGTGTAAATGGTGTGGGCTGAACCATATAAATGCTAAATTGGTGAACCAGAAGGCTAATCCAACCTTACCCATCCAGATTGGAATTCACACTCAGCCAATTGGGAGGAGGAGATGTTTCATCACCATCCCAATCTATTTGGGTAAATTCATCCTGAGTATTTGCTGTGATTTTGTGGGCAAAACTCACTGGCTGATTGGTGAATTGGTCGTTTTCAGCATATGGAGATAAAGTGCTGACTTGAGAAGTGCCAATTATGGGGCTTAAATGGGACGGGTGAGATTGGAACTGGTGTGAAGTTCCAAATCCGAACCATTATAATCCTCATTGGGAAGAGTAGATTGTCCCAATTTGGTGCTTAGTGAACCAGAATGTGCGGCTAATCCAACCTTACATCTGAGGGTTTGGGGCCAGGTAGCTGGGTATCGCCCCTCATGGAGGGAGCCAGAAACACGGCGTCAGCAATAATAGATGGGGCTGAATTAGCTGACACAATGGGGGAGGTGAATGCCTGGATGGGCTGAGTTGCATTCAACTGAGCAGGCGCCATTAAAACAGTGTGGGTGATGGCCTCCTTGGTTGGAGGGGGCCCAGCGGGTTGGTGGGAGGCAGCGCACACAGAGCTGTTAGGCGTGCAGGTTGCAGAAGTGCGATCAGGTGAACTGGCGCTAGTTGAAGTAGCTCCAGGTTGGGGGTGGTGCCTGCTTTCATGGCTGCTGCTTAAGAGCGGGTGATTCTGGTTGACCCTGAGGTGGGTAACCGAGGGTTGCTTCGTTTGGGGTGGTGCTGGCTCGTTTGGCATAGCCTGCGGGTTCTTTTGCGGGGTTTCCCGCCATATTTGCTAATAGTTTTTGTAAATCTCTTTAGTAGAGCTAAATTTCAGGCTGAATTGATTTTGAAAAATGATGCTTAGCAGAAAGAGAGACTTTTGATAAACTCCTTTATTTCCCCCTAATCTTTATTTATATGTAGTGCGCTGCCAAACCTGTATTATATATTAAAATATTGCTATAGTTAAATTACAAATGATCAAGGAAACCTAAAAAATTATGTTGGTATAACGATCTCACAGATAAAAATAATTTCTCTAATGATCAATCAAACATAAGATCTAGTTCTCTTTCTTCTCATTACATTCTTTAACTTTTTGAGATAGGACTGGGGTAGTACATCAAAATATATTCCCAGTTTCAAAAGAATCTGTGCTAATCATTTATTATTATTACTTCCATATTCCTTATTCTTCCATAGTATATTAGATAGTACTAGTATTTAATTATAAACTTTACTTTTTGTAACCTTTATGTCTATTCTATGGAGTTAAAGAGTTTCTTTCGACCTTTAAACCAGCCTTAGGCAGGTTAAGTCCATTGTACTAATATTTATTAAATCAATAACAAACCGCAGAACCTTCCTAAGTAGAATATATCCTAGTCCATTCCATCCTAACAATATGAGCTTATCAGAATTACACCTTGCCAGTATTTGGTCTACCTTCTGGATGTTGATGTACTGTTAAAAATTCATTTCTCTATTTATTAAGTCTTGGCTTTGATCAATCTTAACACCGACCTATAGAGTTAAGTGTCCTCATTTGTTTAGTATTTTTATGTTTTTAAGTATATGTGAGGCCACAAGATTGTCATCAGAGCAGTACCAATACATAGAACTGGAAGTTCAAGGGATTTATAAAAAACACTGTTCAAATGATGACGTGGAATATCTTGGATGAGAAGTTTACTTAATTATAATGAATCAAATAGTGAGATTGAGATGCCAAATGAGCGGCGATATGGACAATTTGACTTATAACATTTCTTGATTGAGACTATTTACCAAGAAGAAAACAATTTTGCGCCAAATCACATGCCAGGATGACTAAGCCAAACCTTTCTAATTTTCTGAATGCTCTAAATAGGACCCAACACTCTCAGCTCCAGGAGCGAAGTAATCCAGCCTGACGCAATTTGAGCTATTTCTATACTAATTAGCCGATGAAAAAACTATTCAATTATACTAAACTTTTAGAAATTCTTAAACTATTTCCATGACTCTGTACCCAAACCCTAATAACTTTTTAAACCCTTGTCTGCCCTATTTAAGGTCAGCCATACTTCCTAATAAAACGCCTTCTGTCACCCAATTGTATTTATCTAACTAGTTGATTTTATCCTAGCCATGTTAGGTAGTGGGCAAAAAGAGAGTTGCGAGGGGTTAGGAACCCCTGGGAAATTTAGATGCAGAGTGTTCTGCCTAACCATTCAAACACCCCAAGCATTGAGGAAGCCCTGAGAACTGCACCCAACCACTCTGAGGATGAGGGACTGAGTGAGGATTGTCCCCATGAAAATTGAGATCAGGCAGTCATCAGGCCACCCAGGCTGAGAGAGGCAAGGATGAGTGGTGGATTGTTGGATTTTAGGTTATTTTAGTCTCTCTGGTTCATTTTCACCTAAATTTTAACAATATCACCGCAAATGAAGCCAACTCATTAAAGCCAGAATAATTGATTTAGGATCTTTTTTACTTACCACCTATATAAAAAATAAAAAAGCTTATTAAACTTAAAAGTTGGTTTTTATGTATTTTTACTATAGGTGACGAAGGGTAGCAAAAAGCAAACCTTCTAAACCTCAAGATGCTTATTATTTAAATTGTCTTGAGGCTCAAAGTGAGTTGGATGAGAAATTCATTAAAAGCTAGGTTCATCCAAATTAGGGAGTAATGAGACTTGACCTATCTGAGCTCGTGAGACTCATTTAACTTTGACGGGTTGGCCAATGGAGGGCAGGTAGGATGGTTCTGTGCAGTAAGGATTTGATATATTTTACACAATCAATGGGTGGGTCAATTTTTACCTTGCTGGACCCCCTCTGACCATATAAAAGGGGCTGGTCTCCACAGTGTAAGTTGTGCTAAATTAGAAGTGGCCTGAGGAGGAGCCTTCAATGAACTCCTTTGATTTAACCAACAACTTGGTGTAATCTGACCTCCCAAATTCATGGTATTTGGCCGAGTATTCTTAATAAATTTATACCCTTAATCCAAAGGGTTCACCCAAGAATTGGCCAGAGTGTTTTGACCGATTTTGGCCTTATTTTCGTCCTTATTTTGAAATGATATACTATTACTACATAATTGAACTTGTAATTGTCTGACATTACCCCCTTCAAGAGTGTTAAGGAGATAGTAAAGGCACAAGGATCGGCCATGTACATGGTTTACATTAACTCTGATAGCCAGGGATTTGAAAAAGTACTCATCCCCTCGCTTATAGTGATTACAAATGGGCCTTCCCATATATAACTGTGCTTCTCACTTCTTGGAGTGATTTGGTTGTGGTAATACAGTATCAAGTCATATAACTGGAAGGTAGGAAGAGGGGCACGGAGCTCATTTGTGGCTTGGCCTTCTTTGGGAACAGTATCTGCTAAATTATATATGGCATCTGATTATAATTGGATGATGTGTTGGGACAACTTTATCATTGATTGCTCAGTGTCAGTCCTGTCAGAGAAAATATCATTGCTAATGAGCTGGCACCCCAGGTTCTCACCCATATAAAACATGGAAAGGGGACATCTTAAGGATGCGATGGTAGCTACTATGGTAAGTCATTAGGGCACTGGGTAAGTAAAGATCCCAGTGAAGAGGGTCTGAAATGGCCATCTTGAATAATATCAAGACTAGGATTCTGTTAACTTTTTCAACAGAACCATTTGTGAATGGGTTATAGGGGGCCAAGAAGAGTCGTTGAGCTCCCATGGAGGTGGCGAGGAGCTTCATCACTTGGGAGGTAAATTTATTCCCATTGTCACATAGGAGGACCTATGGCACCCACGCCAGGTGAAGATGTACTGGTTTAAGAAGGTGGCAGTGGACTTAGCAGTTTGAGCAGGGAGAGCAACGGCTTCAATCCATTTGGTAAAATGATCAATTTCAATCAAGAAATAGTAGTTAGCACCTTTAGTATGAGAAATAGGACCTACCACGTCCAAACTTTATGGTGTGAAAAGGTTGTTTGGGCGTTGTAGGTTGATACTGATATCAGGTCTTGAAGCTGGATTTTTTTAACAGGTTAGGCATGCATCCAAGGCTTTTGTATGGTTTTAATGATGTCCTCCCAGTAGTACCACTCTATTACCCACTCATAGGTTTTGCGTACTCTGCCATGCTAGTGATAGAGTGAGACTCCAAGATGACTGGTACTCACTCTGATGGCCGAAGATAGGGTAACCAGTTTACTCCTACTTTTATATATACCTTCCCACTCTCTACCTTTGTGTTTCAGGGTGCTGTGCTAGCATCTTCTGTAATGGTTCATATTCATCTTCCACACGTTAGGAGTCATTAGGAGGTCATGTAACCTCTCTGCTTCGCTATTATCAAGGTGAAGGATGGGCAACCGCGTCAACCCATCAATGTTCATATGGAGCTTCCCAGCTCAATGCTCAATGAGCATATCATAGTGCTGGAGTTTAAGAGCCCAGCGAGCCAACCACCCAATGGGATCTTTCATACTTTGTAACCACTTTAAAGAGGCGTGGTCAGTAACCACTTTAAAGGAAGTCTCATATAGAAAAAGGCAGTAGTATTTGACAGCGAGCAGGACAGACATGCACTCCTTCTCAGTGACGCTGTAGTTGCGCTCAGCTTTTGAATGTATTTTGCTGAAGTAGGACATGGGATGATCGACCCCATTTTCATCTAACTAAGCCAAGGTAGCTCCAATGGTGTAATTGGAGGCACCTGTGAATAACATGAAGGGCTTGCTGTAGTCAGGGTGGCGGAGGATTGGCCTTTGTTGCAGCAACTTCTTCAGGGTCTCAAATGCGGCTTTTTGTTCAGCACCTCAATGGAAAAGGGGTATTTTTAGCAAGAGACATACGATGGTTACTGAGCTGAGCTAATTTGGGGATGAATTGATAATAGTACACTATCATGCCCAAAAATACCTGTGTCACAAAGGTTTTGGGTGCAGGAATTTTAGATATTGCTTACACCTTGTCTTAGAAGGGTTGAACCCCATCTTGAGAGATAGCGTGCCCAAGGAAATCCAACTTCTTTTATATGGAAGTACATTTTGGAGGGCTTTAGTTTGATGTTGGATGACCGCAACCGTTGAAACAATTCTTTTAAGTGCGTGAGGTACTCGTTGAAGGTCTTTGAAAAAAACTGTGATGTCATTGAGATAGACAATCACACAGCTCAGCTTATGATCCTAAAGAATATGGTCCATCGCCCGCTGAAATGTGGTTGGTGCATTGAATAACCCTTGGGGTAACTGAGTGGGTTGAAATAGGCCCTTGCTACAGATAAGGGCACAATTCTCTTGATCTTATGGAGAAAGGTTCATCTGCCATTACCCACTAGCCGTTTCCATGGAAGAAAAGAACTTGGACCCAGGAATTGGGCTAAAGCGTCATCAATATGAAGGATGGGGTAGCTTTCCTTCTTGGTGAGGTTGTTCAGGTTATGGTTGTCTATAACCACCCAATGGCCTCCAATTTTTCTTCTTTATAAGTAGAAGAGAGGATGACCAAAAGCTTTTGGGATGGCACAGCAGCTCAGCGTCAAGCAGCTGTTTGAGCTCCATCAGCATCTTTAGCTCCTCAACTTTGGATTTGTGATAGGGTTTGGAATGAATAGGGCGAGCACCCCAGCGTCAATAGTGTGATACCAACCCTTCATTTGCCCATAATCGGTATTGGAGGAAGAGAAGATGTCGCTATAGTTCCCAAGTAGAGTTTGGACCTTGTCAAGCTCAATTGGGGTTAGTTCCTCAGAGGTATGAACGGTAGGCAAAGTACATTCTACTGGTCGGTGGGTAAGCTCATATCAGCCATAGACCCAATACAGTGGATTTGCTTGATGTTCTCAATAGGGACCAGAAGGCCTCTTCCGATCTCCTGATGATTCTTGACAACCATGTCCTTTGTGTTGAGACTCCCCAGAAGGATATTAATAGGTCTTTGATAAGCAGAGTCTAGCACGCCTGGTAATACTTGGGGCTCTAGAGGACTAACTCCATCAATGCTGATTAAGTGCAATAAGAAGTTGAGGGGGTTTGTAAGGTAATATTAGTTTCAACTACCCGTTGTTCACCCGCTTTGATTACTAACTCTCAGAGGCATAGAAAAGGATAACCTCTAGGGCGTCCACTGATTGAGGCAGCCTTTTTATATGCCGTCCTGCCGTGGTGTAATGTAAGGATAAGGCTGAATAGGGAAACTCAATTATGCAAGCATAATCCTTTTTATTAAGCTCATTATTGGTCAGAATCAGAGGAACCTCTTAGTTAGGCAAGAAAAGATAGCCCTGCTTCAAGCTAATAAAAACTTCATATTTGAGCATAAATATGTGCACCTATGAGTAGATTTAGGTATTGTTGGTCAAGGCCACTGCAGGGGATGACAAAATGAGCTTTTCAAAACGAATGGTCAGAGAAGAATAGGCTTCAAAAGCTTGGGTGTTAGCCCCTCCTCCACCAGCATCTCCATGAGGTAATGGAACCCCTAGCTGAGGGTAATCCTATCCCCGATTTTCCCCATAATTTTGAGGAAGATGCAATATATGAAATTGAGGAGCTCGCTTTCTTGTGAGCTGCACTTAAATTGACGTGGCAAAAACCTCTCTTTTTAACCCCAATTATCTTAAATCCAACAGCGCATCAAGTCTTTCACTTGTATGCCTGCTCTCATCACTTTTGCTGGGCATCAACTTTCTCAATACGTTGAGTTAGTGGACACCGCCAGCCTCATAAACGAAGAAAACCCACAACTATACCTCCTTATGCCCCATGTCGCTGATGCTCCCACCCCAATGCTGTCTACCATGGTCTGTCAGCTAAAGTGGGCGCCAGACAGTAGTTTTCCCTAAGCTTCCTCACCTTCTGATATGGCTTCCTACGCTGTTAGCTGAGGTGCCATAATAGGATTCTTTTTATTTCTAAAAATTTTCTTTTTTGGTCCATTTGCAGGTAAAAATGCTTGAAGGCTCCCCCTTTTGGGTTGGGCACCACTAGTGCTAAAATTAGCTTGGGTGTGGCTGGACCAGTAGTTCCAAACTCCTGGATGTAGTCGAGGTCAGAGGCCAGATTAATCTTTTTAATGAGTTTTATTGACACCATGTTCACTGGGGACCCAGCGTCAAGCATAGCCCTACCCCGTACTTCGTTAATGAAGGCCTCCAATTTAGTTAAAGTTTCACCCAAGTTGGGGGGAAGAAATAGGATCTCCTTCAATCAGAGAGTAGAGGTAAGTCATTCAGAAGTTTCAGGGTATCTCTCTTGGATTGACTGCAGGGTATGGACACACTAGGTAGATTGGTTAAATGTGGCAATGAGCTGGTCAGCGTCACTAGCAGTGTCAATAACTTCAAGACTCCACAAAACTTTCCGAAAATAATTTTGATGGGGGATCTTAGCCCAATCCACTCTCTCCAGGTTCAATTGGTTGGGTACCTTCACTTCACCCGGGGCTCCTAAAACATAATGACTAACATCTTCACAACCCCTTCAGATTCTTTATCAGAGGGTTTGTTGATGCATGTCAGGGATTCCATTGGGGGGTGAGGTAGGTTTAAGACTTTTCCTTAGGGCAAGATAGGTCCTGGGATTGCTCCTCCACCTTGTTAACCTTTGGGGGAGCCGTTGAAATTGTCACGGACTGATTTTTGACCTTCATAAGGGGTTTGTGCTGCCTCATGGAGACAGGATTCAGACTAGAGTTAACTGGATGAGAGGTCGAGAAAGATAGCTTCATAGAAGTGGAAGCTTCAAGTATGGCAGCTTTGGGTCAATCAGTGGTTGTGTGCTTTTGTGAAACAGGCGGTTTAGCTTTAGTGACCTGGTCACTTCTCCATTGTTAATGGGGGTGATGGGCACCTAGGAAAGGGGTATAGGTTCAGGAGCAGGCTAAGGACCCACTTGATAAGGCTGCTTTGGAGAAAAAGCTGGACAAGGCAAAGGGACGACTGCTTTCACCAGATGAGTTTTGAAACTGACGCTGGAGGGGAGAGCTCCCCTATAATGGCCAGTTTTTTGGTCTATCCTCAGATATATTGGAGGAGCATCTTGTCGCTGCAGCTCTTTGGAAACAGGGTTCCAGAGGGAGATAGCCATTGAAGTGGCTGGAGGGGTCAGATTTGATTCTCTCCTCATAGCTCTTTGCATAAGTTCAAGTTCATGAAAATCAGCCACTTCTAGCAGAGCCTCTTTAATATCCCATACTGTTTGAAAGTTGCGCTTGACTGCAGAGATATGCACTGCTAAGTGGGGATGAGACGCCAATCCAGCTATGATAGCAACAATGGCATTATCTAGAGGTAATAGTTTGGCAAGTAACAGAGGTTGAGCTTTACTATAAAAGCGCTCAACAAAAAAGGTAATCAATCCCCCTTCTTGCAGGCTAAGGCACAAAAAGGCCTGTTTTTGCCTTTGTAAACTCTGTATGGAGCCAAATTTTTCAATGAGCGCTTGTTTTACCTCCGCCAAGGTGCTAAGTGTGTCCATAGTGGAAACATTATCTCCTGAGCTATAGGTTCAAGCAGGGAAAATATTTTTGAGTTTGTGCAGGTCAATTACTTCTTCTATCTCAGATTCATATACAAAGAGGAAGGTTGAAATACTGCCCTTGACTGAGATAAACTTGATCCTGATAGGGGTTTGTGAATGGTGGGAGAGGCACCATAAAGGCCTTGAGAGGGGTGCAGCTCGAGCATTTTAAAACAGGACAATGCACTAACAAGTTGTAGTTCTAGTGCAGCTATCCTAGACTCAAATGAAGCGGGGAGGATGTGAGAAGTAGTTTCCCCACCAAGCATCATTTTTAATAAGTTTTTGTGGTGTACAGGGCCTACTGTAGTGAGCACCACCTGAAGTAATTTAGGTTATTTTGGTGCTTGCTGGTACATTTTCACCTAAAATCCAGCAATATTACTAAATGAGAAGCAGTGCTCTCTACTGCTAGAATAATTTCTTCAGGGGTTTTTTTAATTACCACTTATAGTAAAAATAAAAAAGCTTAATAACTGAAACGTTGGTTATTATGAGTTTTTATTATAGGTGGTGATGGGGAACAAAAAGCAAAACCTCTTGTAATAGAGATGTTTAGTACAGAATACATCTCAAGGCTTGAAGTGAATCAGATGAGAAATGCATTAAAAGCTAGGTGCATCCATATTAGTGAATATTAGAATTTTCCCTATTGGAGCTAGGAAGACTCACTTTGCTTTGATGGGATGGCCAATGGAGGGTAGTTAGGGCAATTCTGTTCAGTATCGTTTTGATATAATTTACCCAATCAGTAGGTGGGAGATTTTTTTTACCTTACTGGACAACATTCACCCTATAAAAGGTCCCAGTATCCATGGTGTAAGTCGTACTAAATTATAAGTGTCCTGGGGAGGAGCCTCCAATGGATTCCCCGGATTTTGCTGATTATTTATTGCAATCTGATCACCCAAACTTGTGCTATTTGGGAGAGTATTAATAAATTTATTGCCCCAATCCAAAGGTTTCTGCCGAGATTTGGCCAGGGACTTTTGGCATATTTTGTCCTTATTTTTGTCCTTTTTTTGACTGATATACTCTTACTGCATAGTCAGACTTGTAACTGTCTGCCATGGGTGCTGGGCCTGCCAATGTTACTGGACTCACCTAAGATGAAGTCACTTGGCTGCACCGTTGAGCAGGGGCGCTGCTTGCAAACTCGCTATAAGTGATTTGTTGAAGATGATGGCCAATCAAGAACTGGTGATAGCTTATCATCGTCCTGGCTCATCAGCGGAGCCCAAACTTTCACAAATGTCAAATTTGCATCATGTACCAACAAAACTGTTCCCCTGCCAGTATCCTTATGAGCCACACTCTCACTCTTAGGCCAAGGATAGTCATTTTTACTAAATTTCTTTTGACCATAAAGTGTGTTGAATTTGATGTCAGCTTGCTTTTAGTTTGTAAACATTTAAAGTCAGGAAGAAACTTAGCCAAAATATCCTCAATTTTTTGTTAAGTGTCTTACAATATACTTGGCCATTTGTAAGCTCACAAGGCTTAGCTAAAGCTATGTGAATCTTATGGTTTCATTGTTGAATTTGTCCCTACAAAATCAGGAACGTATACTGACGCAGGCAAAGGTACATACTTTATATTCCTTTCTTAACAGCTTGTTGACACTTCAAATAGTAATTCACCACTTTGATAGTGTTACCAGATAAAAAGATAAGAAGATAGGAAAAAATATATGGTAGAATATCTCTTGATTTTTTTCTGTTTTCCTTGGCAAGACCATCAGTCTTATATACCTCTATGCACTTTCTGGACACAATCTTCTGGGCTCAAAAATGCAATATATATATATCATTTTGTTTATCTCCAAAATCAGTTTGACTAATGAACTGATATAACAATGATTTTAGACAAATTGGCAGCAAAATACTTTCATAATTGGGGGTCTTGGATATAATACTACAACATGAAGGTGCAAATTTCGTCCCTAGTTCAGCACAATTAGAGTTTTGTAATACAGTTGACACAATAAAACTAGTGGGGAAGTTGCACTTTGATTAATATGAATGAAGTATCCCTAACCAGGTTATCACAGGCCTCTCAATAAAACTAGGCACTCCCTTTTTGGCTGTCTGTACCTAAGTGCTATTGTAGAAATTACAAAGACAGACATATAAATTTGCTTCTGTGCGTGAAAATAAGAAAAGATAAATGAGGGGCAACTTAATAGGTGTCACTAAACCATGTATTATAAGACCACATAATTGATCATTCTTCCTAAGATAAACTTATTAGCGAAAGTGCTAATTGGGTAGAGTGAGCTATTATAAGCAATTTTTTATATAATAGTATTATATTGTGCTGATAAATTGGGAAGGATTAACAAATAAATAATAGGATAAATGTCAAAATTTGATGATTTTTAAAGAAATTATTTTTGAGCAAACCACAAATCTAACATTTCCCCACATGACTGGAATATTTCACTAGGATTCCTAATTAGTCATCAATAATTGTCTACAGCCAGCTTTAACATTTTGTTACTATGTTAGAATTATAGCCCAAAAATTATTGCAACTTTCCATTTTTGCTTCTTCCATGGTGTTTGCTTTCTGGTTTTATAGTGTTTTGAATGGAAGTGGCCTGATTTGCTAATGGATTAGAGTTAGTTTCCCCTCCCTTCTTTGAGAGCAAACAATAAAGCTCATTAATTATGTATATATATATACAAAATTATTTTTTTATTATATTATTTTATTATCTTTTATTTTGTTATATATTATTTTTATTTTTAATCCTAATGATAATAGATAATATAATTTTTCTTTTTCTTTAATTGGGCATTTCATTAAATCTTCTTATAAACTTTGTGTGGACATGGATAAATATATGGATGGTACTAAATTCCTTGTTTGCATAAATTGAATTGTGATGTCTTATTAAAAAATCTTGAATAGACCTACCCAGATAAAATTTAGCTTCTTTAATTGGCCCAATCCGTGGGCGTTGCAAAAATAGAACCTAATTTAAACTTTGAACTCAGCTAACTTGTAGCGTTTTTGGGTATCCTTTTCATGGTGCCTCTTTATAGTAAAACTCCTTTAAAGGCCTGAGCTTGCAACTTAATCAGTGTATTTGCAAGATTCTCAACATAGGGGTAAAGTTATTTATGCCAAGATCCTCCAGGACCAAGTATATATGCAAGGTAGGGAAGGATGTCTTACATATAACAACTGAAATGGCTACATCTTGGTAGTAAAAATATTAGACGTTGCAAGAAAACACAGCTGAGATTAGGAAGGTGCTCTACTTAGACATTTTGAACAAAGTTGCTTGTTGGATGCTATTCACTATCATCCCATTTACTTTCTCAACTGTACATCAGTTTTGGGATTATAGGGAGCAGAATGCATGCCACTTACTCCCATTAACTGATTGAGTTTGGTAAGGACTTTAATTGTGAAATTACTTCCATTATCATTAAGTATGGTCTTTAGTCACTCGTGCTTATGAAGGGTTAGTTTAAGGACAAACTTGGCAGTAGTCGCTGCTTCTGCTTATGATAGACTTGTATTTTACCCTCTTAATGAAGTGGCCAATAGCCATGATAATGTACTTGGCTTTTAATTTGCTGGTAGGAAGGGGCCTGATGAAATTTTTGGACACGGTATGCTATGCAAACCTGGGCTAAACAAGCTAGGATGTTTTTAATAGCTTTTCACCTTGACACTCCGCACAGCGTTCTAGATTCTCCTGGGTGTTAAAATGCATTGACTCCCAATAATAATATTGCTTAAGATGCTCCTTCATCTTATTAAACCCACCATGCCTATGGCCTAATGAGCGGCCATTATGCTTTCTGTTAGGGCTGATGGCCTTGAAATTATGTAGTTTTTGCCTTCAACCATCCCTAGAGTGTCACGTTCCCAATTACTGTATCTTGTCATAGATCCATTAGTAATCTTAAAGGAAAGATTTGTGTTCATCTTGAAAACTCTCTGCTAATCATCTTCTTGAACAATTCATCAGCGGCCAAACTAAGCATGGTGATATTGGGCGGATGGGATAGTAAATCAGCATTCTTATGCTTCACCCCTGCACAATGACAAATCAATTAATCATATGCTTGAAGCTATAACGCCCAGCAGGTTAATCAGCCCTCAGGTTTCTTAAAAATGTTAGCCATTTTATGGATGCATGGTTGGTAAAAATAGTGAAGTAATTGCCATGAAGATAGATTAAAAATTGGTTTTAAACATATATGACTAATGAAAATCCTATTCTGTCACCATATAGTTTCGCTTATGAATGTTTAAGGTTCAATTAGCAAAGGCGACAGGATGTTCTTCCCCATCCTCTCTATTCTGAGACAACATGGCTCCAACCATCATGAGTGATGTATTGTCCTGAACATTATATTGTGATTGAATTGTTGGTATTGGAGCTCTGGAGACATCAATAATACCAATCAATGTTGATCAAATTCTTTTTAGCAAGACAGATTCCATTTGAATGGGATCTTATAATTGAGATGAAGGAAAGAGGCTCCCCAAGTTGTTTAAATTGGCAATAAATTGGCAATTGTAATCAATCATGCTCAAAAACTGTGACGTCACTCTTTAAATTGGGCTATTCAATCTTAGATATGGAGCCTAAGTTGAATGGTTTTGACTTTAGCCCATATTTATTAATTGCAAATACAAGATAAATTGCTGATCCTTAAAAAAAGACCTTCCTGGCTTGATTTTAAGTTTTCAGCACATAGCCTTCTGAGTGTAAGTCTGGGGGAGCAACCCTGCAGCTAAATCAGGAGATATTTCGTTCCAGAACAAGAGAGGGAGGAATCCAGCGGCTATCCCCTCATCACCATGGGAAATTAAGCCCATGTGGTAGATGAGAAGTAAGTGACTGTGTACCCTCAAAATTCATGTCATTTTCTTTTATGCTAACCACTCATAAGTTGATACGTCATATAAAGGTAGTGTGGGAAGGTGGCGGCGGCCAGAGACCTTGGCCAGCAGAAAGTTGATAGTAAATTTTTATCAAAAGGTTTCTGGCAGTTCAGGTTCCACTGAAGTTGGTGAATTAATTTCCTGAAAGTAAAATAAGTAAATCAGTCTTGGGTGTGGGAATCTCCATCTGCAATGGCTCTTCATCACCGTTAATCACAAGCCTGTCCCTGATAGATACAGGCGCATTAAACCTTTCCTAACTCATAGGGACCAGCTGTATGTGGCCTGGACATGGGTGCACCCAGTTTCCCACTGAACAAAGTAACACTGATCCATCAAGAAGAATCCCAGAGGAAGTGGAAAGTTTGTGGCAATGTTAGAGCATGAGTCTCTGGCCAGGCTGGGATTGATTTAGCGTCATAGTGTTTCTGGATGTAAATTTGGAGTAATAGAGATTGCAACTTTATTCCTGAAGCTGAATGACACTGTTCAGGTCCTATTTTTTATGAGATCAAGAGCAGCGGACCCCAACAGGTTCCGCTATTGCTCCATTTTTTTCCTCTTCACCATTTTAGCCTCAATAAAAAATTCTAAAAAATATTTAAGTTATAATTGTTTGTTTCCAAACTTCTGGTGAACATTTAGTGGCAATGATTAACTACTCTGGAAATCCCAGGATAATCCTTGCAGCTGCTTTTTTCATTTCCCATATATCAATATGGATGGCTGTAACACAGGTATTATGGCTGGTGTTCTGAGCGGTAATTTACCAAGATCTACAGGCCAGCCTTATTTTTATCAGCATACTCCATGACATAATGGTGTGACCACTGTTTTAGTTTTCTTCACCCTTTTCAGTGAGAGGGTGCTGAAGTATTTTGTATATAAACGACTTACCCATTCTTCTGCAAAAAGCTTTCCACACCAGTTAGGACGTATTTCATCACACAAATAGAGAGATGATTCCCTCCCGGCCCACATATGGAATGGTTGGGGTTCTCTGTTTCTCCACAGTTGGGTCATATTGGACAGCTTGCTAGTGTGGGGGTATTTGTACACAAAGCCATTGCCCCCGTCAGCCATCACTCTTTAATGGTTGAAGCCTCAACTAGTGGTTGCAACTCGCCAATATTAATTTATTAGCTAATGCCAGATTATACCCCCATTAACTCGAATTTAGCTAATCTAAGGTGGTGGAGATCATCCCTGATAATTGGTTATGCTATTTTAAATAATTTAATTTTTCTGATGACTGGTGACTCCAACTGAGGATCATCAATCATTAATTTATTTAAAATTCATCTGTATTTTTTATTATGTTAATTGTGATCAATGCTTAAAGTTTTTTAGCTAAGTATTAAATTGCCCTAGCTTAGTACTTTCCCTGGGGCTTTTGTAATTCTCTCATCCTCCATTATTATCTTAAGCACTTTAATTATTGCAAGGCTTCTCTAATAAACCTCACATCTTGTCACTTTATATTATTATAGCTAATATAATCTCCTGTATTTTACTATAATTTATTTAGTATAAATTAATTTTAAAACTTTTTCCAATAAGGTCTAATTGGAAGACTTATGGGAATTTTAGTCCCCTTTCTCTTGTGAAGGGCGATGGACTGGGCCTCCCGCACCTTCCCCTTGTTCAGATCTGAGCCCACACCATGCAAGCATCATAAGCGGCCAGAAATCCTGACAGCCCCACCTCCTTAAACTGATGTTCTATGCTCAGGAGAGAGTATTCAGCAATCACATCTGATGCTTTGGGGAACTGATGTACAGAAATCTGCTGGTACCTTTATTGAATACTTAGCAATCACCAGAGGTGGAGGTGGCTTATTTGGCTGATGTCACACTTTCTTCTCCTGAGGGTGCATCAAGGGTCAATCAGGTGGATACCTTTTGTTCCCCAGTTATATATCGCCAGGTGGCTAAGAACCAAGATTGGACATATTTTGTGTTACCTGTACAGATCCATTTGGGCTCTCATGTGATATTTGTGGAGGCTCTCATGGACATTGGTTCAGCCTGTAACTTCATGAGCTTGCAGATCGCTCAGAACTTTCATCTGTACCTCGACGTCAGGCCCCAGTATTGAGTGCATCATCAGCTTTGTTGACATGGTATATGGTGCGGCGGCACATACCATTCTTGGTTCATGGGTATGGTTTTGTGATTGATTCACTGCTGTGACGGACTTATTGTTTCCTATTATCCTTGAAGTTGGGTGGTGGCGGTGGCAACAGGTGAGTATTAATTTGGAGACCAACATGCTGTTATTAACAGATCTGTATGTGCGTTATGAGTTTCCTCTTATCAACGTTTTCCCCTTCTAGAGCATTGGGATCAATTGTTTCCACTCTTTCCACCACAGCGCTGCCAGCAGATTTCCCTTCTAGCTTGGTTCAGCTTCAGGCTACTTTAGATATGGAAAATACAACTTCTTTCCTTTCAATCCTTTATGATCTGTCCTTCCATTTGAAAGTAAAAGTAATTAACACCACCGTCCCTTGTATCCATATACATAGCAGGAGTAAAAGGCTCTGGAGGTATGGTTAGATGACATCCTTGCAAAAAGTTGGTTGTTCAAGAAGATGTCTCCTATTGCGCCTCCCATAGTTTTTTCTTAGAAGGCTGATGGTACATTGTTTCCCTGCATTGACTATAAACATTTGAGTAATATTATCGTTTGTGATCCCTGTCCCCTTCCACTCAAACATACGATTAGCCAGGCAATTGCAAAATACTGGGTGTTTTCAGAACTCGATCTTGTGAATGTGTTCACCCAGATTTGGTGGCAGAAGGACAGGCTTGGATTACAGAGGTACAAACTTTGAGAGTGATCTTTTAGTTCCTTGTAGTGCCTTTCATTATGAAAAATGCACCAGCTATATCAAGCAGATGGTTAATAATGTGCTCAGCGACCTTCAGTTTACCTGTGCGGTGGCATATATTGACAATATCCTCATAAATTCCACCACTCCTGAGCAGCGTGAGAAGATCTGGAAAAGGTTGTAAGCGTAGCACAAGGACGTCCTTTATGTAAGACCTTCTAAGTGCAAGTCTTTTAGGAGGAGGTTACCTATCATAGGTAACCTTATCCTTAAAGATGGTTATGCCATTCCCCCAGCAAACTTAAGGCGATATTTGAGTGGGACACTCCCACAACCCTGAAACAGTCGCATAGCTTCTTCATCACAATCATTTATATAAAAAATTCCTTTCGTTCTCTTGCATCTTGCTGCACTGATGCACCATCTGACTGATAAAAAAACTTTCATTTTATTGGACAAAGAAGTGCGCAGGCCTTTAAGCTATTAAGGAGGGTTTTGGAGCCTTCCATTATAAAGTATGTGGTTCCCACCAAGCCATATATCATCACATGTGACTCCTTGTCCACTGATGTGGGGCAGTGATACTATAAGAGCATGTTGGTTTGGAACACCCAGTCGCCTACTTTTTGTGTAAGTTCACATCAGCTGAAAAGTCCTGGGTCATTGATGATAAGAAGTTGGACGCGGTTTCTTGGTCTCTTACCCAATAAAATACCTTTCCCAGTGCGCACAGCATGAGGTGGCTGTATTAACAGATTATTAGGCCCTTATGTATCTTTGAAGCCACAGAAACTGGCGCATCATCAAGCCTAAATGTATTTTGACCACTGTAGTTTTAGATCTTAAATAAATTTGTGAAAGTTACTTTAAATATCTTTCCAACTTTTTGAGTTGCAATCCTGCATTGAGTCCAGTGGAGGCGGATGAGCAGGAGTTAACTATAGTGATTACACACCCCAAATCCTTGGAAATGCTCCTCCTGCAATTTTAGTGACAGATTTTTCCTCGGACATGCCTCTGATAGCTCAGTTATTGGCAGGTAAAGACCTGAATGGAATGCCTGGAGTTGGTAAACCAATTGGAACTGTTGATGCATAAGCTGTCCCTTATTCATTGGAAGAGGGGGATTCAGTTTTGTTTAATACTGTGAGTGCCACCTCAACTCTGCAATAAAGTTTTTAGGCTCATCATGACTGTTGAGAAGTGGATATGACTGAGCAATATTCTAGACATTCTGGTGGATTAGAAATAAGAGTCAAGACGAGTTTTGATATTGAACCAAAAAGTTATATGGATGAAAAGCAAATCAATCAAAGTAGCAATAGTCCAGAGAATCAAGAAAGTTCACCAAAACTTAAAGATAGACAAAAATTTAAAAAGGGAACAAATAGGAGATTACCAAGTAGAGGATGCATTCAGGTTAAAAAACCGAGATAAAAGTTGAGAGAAAGATTAAGAGAAAGAAGTCTTTTTGGAGGTTTGGCAGATAAGTCTTCGATTATTATAAGTTAAATAAAGTGTCAAATGGACAATTGCTCCATATATTATTTATCAAGTTTTTATTAGAGTTAGCGATCTTCATATTGTCCAATTTGATTGCTCAGTGGCTAATACCTGTGTAAACCAACTTAGCGGAATCAAGCCATTACGCTGAAAAAATAACAGTAATGCTCACTACAGGAGGCTACTGGTCAACTGTAGTTTATTGGCGCTAGACAAAATTGCGAGCCCTCACTCATTATGACAAAACCTGATCGGATTTTACGCTCAATATTCTGAGGAAGCGCAGGAAGCAATTCAATGACAAACTGGTACTTTTTACAGTAACAGAGCCAGGTGGTGAAGATGCTATGATCGCTTTGCAATTAGAAAGTTGTCCTGAGTTGGCAGAAAATCAACAAGTTCACTCTACAAATGTGACCTGTAGCAGCTGTGTGGCATTATAGAATGGCTTCTGTGGGAGTATCGTTTCTACAAAGATGAAGTGGGGGATCATGCTTTGAGTCTGTTCTACAATCAATGGGACCAGGAAAACCGCTACATGTTGTATATTTCCTATCTGGATGCGACTACCTCAGGGTTGGCTTATCAGCTTAGTACCCACAGGACTGAAGAGTATCTAGTAACGTATGTGAAGCCATCTATCTGCCAGCTAATGCGTATTCTGATCACCATAATATTGAGATTGGGGACGTCATGCAGTTTGTTCAAATGCAGTATAATGATACTCACCTCCTACTTGACCGTCTTGATCACTCTTTATTGGAGGTACAGGGGGCACTGGTACATGTGGACCACTGTGTTGGGGCTGTCCGCCGTCAGTTGGACGTTTATGTTCCACAACTGAATCAGGTGTTACCTCAAGTGATAGAGGAACTGTTGGATTGGCGTGGTCTATCAGTGGAATGAATTCAGGATGTAATCATGTTGGGAAGCAACATCAAGTGTTTTGTGATGGACCTGGCATAATGGACAGAAGCGCTTGAAGCTGCGATAGCTCAGATTAGGTAAATGGTAACACTGACAGAGTGGTGGATAACGGATCATGTTGGCTCCAGAGCAACTGAATTCAGCCAACTTCATATTGAGTGGAGCAATCAGCGGACAGCTAACAACACGATCATCCCCTTGTCAACATCTCCCAAATATCTCCAATTGGTACGTCAGGTTACACAATTAAAAAATGTTAATCAGGCTGAGAGCAGTCAAGCCATTCCTCTTCCGTTCATTGAGATGGTATATCATGCAGATATGCAAGAACAGTTGAATACCCTTCAATGGGCCAATGAGGAACTGGTGTGAGAATAAGCTGCTTTCATTAACCAAGTAGACAATGCTAACCAACAAGTGCATGATGCTGTCAGGCAGCTCACAAGAATGCAGAGCACAGTGGAAGATGTTCTCTCATGACTTCAGGCAATGGAGCAAAAGCTGGACTCTGAACAGGAATTCCATTGTGAGTTTCAAAATCAGTATGAGATGCTTCAACAGGAATCTCAAGATGGACGATGTAGGTGTTTATTAATATTTTGATAGAAATTATGATAAGCATGTGCTATGAAAGCTACGAAATGATTAGTTCCGTGGCTCTAGCAAAGATAGACAAGAGTGCAACGAAGTTATTAGTTCCGTTCTTATAATTGATATCAATCAGAAATACAGAATCCTGTATGAATAGACCAAAATTGAGCTACGTGAGATAAAAATAGAGGTATTTTATTAGTTAGAAATGAGAAATGTTTATAAAAGTAGACTTAGTAGTTCTTTGTGAGGATTTTCAGGCTGCACCTGAGGTAAGATCTTTCCTATTAGATGACCGATATTGCTGACTACTATTGCTATAATTATGATGTTCAGATCTGATAAGGTTCTTATTAGATTATATTGACCTTCTTATGTGATGTTTTGCCCCATTGTATTTCTTAGCCTCATCTTTCAGAGGAGACTGATAACTATAAAGGGTTGATCATCAGTCTATCTGATAATTGGATATCTCTGACGGGGATTTTACCATCTCATTAGACTGAGATACCATATCTTGACCTCGAGTAATTTCAGTCATCACAGTTGAATCCCCAACAGTGTTACTCCGTTAAAGTGGAACAGATAATCAACAAACATTCTGGTGAGCAAGCCAGAACTTGGGAAAAGGTGAAGTTTGCAGTGATTTAGGGGAGGAATGCTATGGATTGGCCAATGAGTATCCCTAGGGGGTAGTGGCAGATCCTCCTTGAAACCCTACTTCTTCCAAGTCTAATTTGGCCGATTTTCTTCCATCTGCCCATCCCTACAATAGCTCACAAGGGGATGTTTCCCTCAGTCATTCAGAACCCAATTTAGATGCTCCTTGCAGCTGGAGCCCAGAGCAAGGCGAAGCTGTTCAAATTGAGAAATTACTGCCCTTCAGTAGTTATGGGAATATGTATGGCTATTTTAAGCAATTTTGAATTTGCCTTAGAAGGGGCCTCAGATTGACTGAAAGCGAACTGTTGCTGTCTGATTTAAATGTGGAGAGCGCCAATCAATTCACTTGTTACCTCCAGAATAGCTCGTTATCTTATGAAGAGGTAAAAGCAACTGTGTCTGTTTTGGGCGTGACTAAGATGGCTCAACGAAAGGCCAATTTACTGACCCCACAGTTCTAACAAAACGAGTCTCTGTTAGAATTCGCTGAGAGATTCTCAGTGGAAGCGCATGTGTTAATAGGAGCCAACATTTTATCTGCTGAGGTTGTAGGTATAGTAATGATGACGGCAGTCAAACCATATTAGGAATTACATAATGCTACGTCTCACGTTTTGGACAAAGATGTGGGGCTTATTTGAATCATAAACTATTTACATCATCTCTCTGCCATGTTCAGCGCCCCAAATGTAGAATTAAAGGCCCCTGCTGTTGTCTCAGCATACTCCTTGGGATATGGGGCAGCAATGACCGAGTTATAAACTGTTGGTAAATATTCATCTACCTTATATAAAACAGCGGATCCTTTTCGTCCTATGTATGCTCAGCCAGCTCATCCCTGACCTTTCAATAATACCTTAATTTTTTTACTGGTCCTTTCGCTGCAAATTATAGACGTAAGCCCTTTATGAATGCTTGCTTCTTGTGCAGACAAAGAGGGAATTATGCGGGTAATTAATCTGTCAACCAGCAGGAGTATGGATGCCATCTGGGAAGATCAAGCAGGGAAAAGCTCAAGTGGATTAGAGACGGGATGCTCTACCTCTGCTAATTTGCATTTAATTGTCTTTAACGATTCTCAAGTGTCTCTTTGCATAGGACTCGGGACTCAGCCAGATGATGCTTGCTATAACAATAGCTTCTTTGGATACCACAGCTTCCGTTCAAAAGAGTTGTTATTCACCCCCAAGCTCTGGGTTTAGCCATGATGTGCAGAAGCCATATGCATTGCAGATCCTGGAACAAAACCGGTATAAGCAACGTGGGACCCTCAATGGACGTTGCCTCTCTAGTAGGGGTTAATATAGCAATTCCAGTTGAAAAAATCTCTCTGGAGTATCCCCATGTCAGTATAGCATATCCTCCTTCCTTAGTAACAAAAAGCCTTTGGATGTCCACATAATAAACACTGATGGTTCTTCTTATTTGGAGTGCACCTACTGTGAAATTTTTGTTCAAAACACTTTAATCCAAGCTATCATAGAAACTGGTGCCCCAGTAAATATAATCTCTACCAGGCTGGTGGCTAGGATTCCGCTGAAGCTGGATGTGGATCACAGAGTAGTATATGGGACCTCGGGGACACAGAGTACTGTGTCTGAAGGAGCATACAGTGCGTTGCCTTTGCAATTTGGGTTGGTTAGGGCTTCCACTCCAGTGGTGGTTCTACCAAATAATAACTACAATATGCTAATATGTGCTACAATTATGAGAAGATTTGGAGCTGTAGTCAATATGGCGGAGGAAACCACTAGTATTTTAGGACAACTGATTCCCATTTACTTTACCTCTAGCAGAATCCCAATGGATCTGTTTCCACTTTAGTCAAATCAATTTGGTGTAAAGTGATGGGGTGATTCGTCTTCAATACCGGCAAATGAAGTGGATAACCAGAGCCCTCTCCAACCATATCTATGAGTATAAAGGGATTCCACTACGAGCAGCAAGCGCTTTGAGCCTACCATCTGGGCATTAGTGCATAATAGGAACCAAGCTCAAAACCGACGTCCCTGAAGGACTATGTGTGCAAATTGTGGGGCCCCACCAGCAATCACGGCTTGAACCACATGTGGCTCCAGGGCTATTGTTACCAGGAATTGTGGAGGTGAAGGTACTGCTAGCAAACCTACAGAAGGAGATGATAACAATCCAACAGCATTTAGTGGTGTCTTATTTACATTTGGCTCCTATTGATGAAGTTCGTCATATTCATGATTTCAGATCATGGGAGGACCTCGTCCTAATGGCAAATTCATCATTCAGCATAATGACAGTGGTTCTGCGGGAAGCAACAACTGGATTGTTGGCGGAACATCAAGATACGGTGATAGCTTTATTTGAAAAATATGGGGATTAAATCACATACAATGATCATGTTTGGGGTGCGCCAAAGGGGTGGTACATTGGATAGATAAAGGGGATCACCCTTCTATTTGATCATGGCCTATTAGATGCTCAAAGGTGGCGGAAGAGGTTGTCTCCAATGAAGTAGATAAATTGATCAAACAAGGGATGCTAGAGTTATCATAAAAAACTGTGTGTATTTCTGGTGCATATTTTAAAGGAAAAAGATTGCACAAACCAGGTGGTTATTGATTACTGAAAGCTCAATAGCGTAGTCAAATGATTCCTACCCCCTTCAACAGATTGACAACGCGTTAGATTGACTGGGAGGGGCTAATTATTTTTCCGCTATGTATTTGATCTTGGGGTACTTGCAGATCGAATTACCATTGGCGGAAAGGGAGAAATGCGCTATCATCACTTTGAAGGGGTTATTTTAGACTACACATATGCCGCAGGGTTTGTGCAACGCCCCGGCTATGTTCCAGCATGCTATGGATACGATTTTAGGTGAATAAAAGCTGTCTTGCATCTTAGTTTACCTCAATGATATCAACATGTTCTCACAAACATCTACAGAGCATCTTGGCCATCTGGAATAAGTGTATCACTGACTTACTAATGCTAATATCAAAATCAAGCCTTGGAAGTGTCACTTTTTAAAGAGCAATTTGAATACCTTGGGTCTGTAGTGGAATAAAAGGGCTTAAACTGCAGCTGGAAAAGGTGGAAGTGATAAGCAAGATGACCTACCCATGTAATAAACGTGATATCCATGTGTTCTTGGGGATGGTTGGTTACTACTGTCGGTTCATTCCTAACTTCAGTTGTATTGGGGCACCGCTTTTAAGTTGTTAAAGATTGTCAGGATTCCCCAGGTTTAGGTGAAAGCCTTGTCCATGAGGAAGATTGATATATTCATACAAGGGGCACAACTCCCAAAAGGCACAATAAGTTTGAGAATAGGGTTTGACTCTATTTTATCAGCTGGTATACTGAATTCAGAATTTTACTTGAATAATTCCGAATTTGGGAAATCCTTACATCCCCAGTTCAAGAGTCATATGAAGCAGAGTTTCCACTGATCCAGCCATGAGGTCAGCGAAATCCAAGTAAGGTTCAAAACAGGCGATCAATCCAGAAGGCCAAAAAAGATCTTTAATGGATGGGGCCACAAGTATCTTCAAGTCACCGTGTCCCCATGCACTCTATAAATATCAACACCTTTTTAAATTAATAAAGTACTTTTTTCAGCAAAATATAGCTTATCTTATTTTATTTAAGTTTGTATTCTTTTCTAATGAACAAATTCTCGTCCAACCTTGCACCTAAAATAGCCCTGTCCTCTCAGCTGACCATAGACTTAGTAGTCAGTTACCATATTGGGTTTCCCAGCGTTAGCACCAGCGAGAGCATCTGGTGGAAACCCAATAAATATAAATGACACTTTTGACAGGATGGAACGATGCCAAAAAACTTTTGATGTATTACAAATTACATTGGTAAGTGCACCCAACTTGCAATACCCTAACTTTGAAAAACAATTCATAGTACAAATGAGTATATCGCCCTTCTCTGTAGGGGCAGTATTATCCCAGAGGGATGATGATGGCGTGGAGCACCCTTTCACGTTTTGCAGTCAAAACTTAAACTGTCATGAACAGAACTACATGATGACCAAGCAGGAGTGCTTGGTGGTGATTTATGCATACAAACAGTTTCAGGTTTATATACATGGGGTAAAATTCTAAATGGTGATGGATCATGCATCCTTGCATTGGCTGCAGAATCTCCCTGAACCTGAAGGATGGCTTGTATGTTGGGCACTGAAGCTCCAGGCATATGATTTAAAAGATTTTACACCAGCCAAGAGCAAAACATCAAAATGCGGATTGACTCATGACTACCAATGGTTGCTATTATGGCATATTTGGCTGACATAACGTATGAAAAGATGGTGATGGACAAATACCATGATAAGCCGCCGCAAGTGATCAAAGTGCTAGATGGACTTAGGAAGAATACATTCCTACGCAATGGGGAACTATATAAGCAGATTGGAGACTTAACTCTGAGCTTCCCTAAACTTCTTCTAGACCTGCAATTATTATGGATGTCCATTGTACAGTAGGACATGGAGGATTGCAGAAAGGATTGGAGTTTTTGTGACCCCACTACTACTGGGAGAGCATGCATTATGATGTGCTGGAAATGGTAAGCTGTTGCCATCAGTATCAAGTGGAGAATTTTTTCCACAAGAAGACCACATATCAGCTGTTTAAGTCTCGGTTTGCCTGGCATACCATTTCCCTTGATGTAGTTGAAGTATGTTAACTGGCATGAACTAATCTAAGTATATAATAGTAGCAATTGATCATTTGACGAGATGGGTGGAGGCCAGGGCAAATAATGATTTTGGAGCGGTCACTACAGCTATGTTTATTATGGAGTGCTTTATACAGTTACATGGCTTCCCGCAGCTCATCTTAACAGATAACAGAACCAATTTCACCTCACACATCTTGCACAAGTTGAACGAGTTGATGGCGATCCATGGAGTTTTTACTACACCCTACCATTTGGAATTGAATGGAATGGTGATCAGGTCAACAGTACTTTTCTGAGCATACACCATAAGCAGGTGAAAGATTGACCCTTTGAATGGAGTACCCTCCTACCTACAGCTGTGTTTGCATATAATATCAGCTATCACTTGTCCACCGGCAAGAGCTCTTTCCAACTGCTCTAAGGTAGACATCTGGCCCTGCATGCCCTGCTTTACTTTTGTGTAGAGGACACCGGTGGTGTGGAACCACAGCGGTATTTGATGAATCTAACAGAAACGTTGATCAAGATACAAATGGAGACCTATTCTACTAGTTTGGCTAAGAATATCGTGATCAGGCGGCTTACCAGAAGAGATGTAGCGGACTTCTGCTGTTCACTGTAGGAGATCATGTCTTGTTCCATGACCAACACGGAATTAGCAGAAAAACAAGCTCTCTAACTTCTGGGATGGCCCATTTGAGATTATTGAGAAGACTGATATGGATGCCTAAACCATTAAGAAACCCACGGGTGGTTGAATTATCAAAAGAGTTAACTCAAAGTTCCTTCAAGCATATAAGTAACAGGAGCATATCATCTAGTCAAAGGGGTGTATTTTCAAGAAGTGATATGACTGGACGATATGCTATACATTCCAGAAGATCAGAAGTTAGAGTTGAGATAAGTTTTGAGATTGAACTATAAAGTTATATGGATGAAAAGCGAATTGATATAAGTAGCAATAGTTTGGAGAATTGAGGGCATTCTGCCAAAACCTTGAGATAGATGAAACTCCTAAAAGGGAACAAATAGGAGATTATCAAGCAGAGGATGCATTTTGCTTGGGAAGACCGAGATAAATGTTGAGTGAAATATTGAGAGAAAGAAGTATTTTGGAGGTTTGGCAGATAAGTCTTCATTATATTAGAAGTTAAATATAGTTTTGATAGGTGCGATCTCTCCATATATTATTTATTGGGTTTTTAATAGAGTCAGAGATCTCTATATCGTCTGAAAGGTTGCTCAGTGGCTAATACCCTGTGTAAACCAACTCGGCAGAATCAGGCCATTACGCCATAAAACTAACAATAATCCTTTAGCGGTGGGTAATCTGGGCAATAAAAGTTGCCTTGACTTGGTGAAGTGGATGTACAACTGGCTAGGGATTTCTACGGACATTTTATTGTGGATCATTAGTTGCATACCATCAGCATAGGAAAAATCTGATCACTCCAGCTGGAATGGCCTTCTCCATCCCTTGCAGAAGGCAGAGTGCTCGTGGCCCTTATTATCCGTTGATTTCATTGCTAAGCTCCCTAGCGCTAATGGATATAACACGATTATGGTCGTTGTAGACCATTTCACCAAGTTCTCCTTCTTATATTCCCAGTTCATCCACTATTACCTAATAGGAAACCACCCGCCTCTTTTTGCGGCATGTATTCTTGATATTTGGGTTACCGCAGGAAATTGTGAGTGATCAGGGCCACAGTTTATGGCGCGCTCCTATATGCCCTTCTTGCTCTCTTAAAAATCAGACACGCCATTCCACCGCATATCACCCCCAGTAAGATGGTCAAATAGAGTGGGACAACCAGAACATAAAGGATCTCTGGTGTTTTGCCACAGTCACACTGGATACTCAGGCGGATGACCTTCCATTGGACAAGTTTGCTTAAATAATGCTTCTCACGCATCTACAGGGTTTTCGCCTCATGATGCCATGTTGGAGTATAGCTCCTCATTTTCCCTGGATGCGCCTTTTCCTGGAGGTCACTTAGCTGCAGAGCATGCGCAGTTAAACTGGAGCACTCATTCCCTGGTTTGGTCACATCTGACCAAAGCCATCAGTAATTATAAGCGTTTTGCAGGTTGGAAACGTCTCCCTGTTCATAATATCACGTTAGGTTCCTTATCATGCTCAAAATACGCCACCTGCATATGAAGATGCCCTTGCAGAAGTTTGTGAGCAAGCGATCAGGTCCTCATGTGATTGAGGGAAGACTTAGGTAATGGGGCCTTCTGGTTGGCTCAGCCCGCTCATTGGAAGCAGAACCCCATCTTCCACGCTTCCCAGTTATCACTGTTTAATGGTACGCCACCCATGGATCTAGAGCCAGTGGTGATCGAAGATATGGCAGAATCAGAGGTGTATGTTATCTTGGAATCTCGTTTCTCACATCACTCAGTACAGTATCTGATGGCGTAAAGGGCTCTCCTATGTATTATTATAGCTGGTTAGCTCTCACAATTGTGTGAACTGCCACAAGTTGTTGGAAGTCTTCCACAAGGCACACCTGGATGCTCCCCAACCTCTTTTGAATGTTGCCTACATATTGGAAAGTAAGCTCCCAAAAGTGCATAAATAATGTTGCGCTGGCTCAAGTTCCCAGTGGGGTGCTCCTCCATCCCATGAAGGAAAGGGTGATGTAATTCTTGGGGAGCAACCCTGTGGCTGAATTTGGAGAAATTTCTGTTCTGTACCAAGAGATGGAAGGAGACAGTGGCATCCCCCTCATCACCCTGTGCGATTTAAACCATGTGGTTTATATGAGGTGGGTGATGGTGTATCCCTTGAAAGTCACGTCATTTTCCCCTATGCTAACCACTGATTAGTTGGTACAGTAAATACAGGGGGTGTGTGGGGAGGTGGCGGCGGCAGGGACTTGTCCATCAGAGGGTTGGCAGAAATTATTCCTTGAAATTTTTCCAACAGTTCAGGTTCCGCTGAGGTTGTTAAATTGAGTACTCCAAGAGGAATTAAAACCCAGTCTTGGGCATGGGAATTCCCATCCACCATGGCTCTTCATCACCAGTAATCAGAAGCCTGTCTCTGATAAGTCTGGATGCAACAAACCATTTCCTGACTCATTGAGACCAACCATATGTGGTCTGGCCATAGGTACATCCAGTTACCAACTAACGAAGTGATGTCAATCTGTCAAGTGGAATCACAAAGGAAGGTGAAAGTTTGTTAACTTATGGCGGATTAAGATGATTCTGCCAAAACTGATTGCACATGGTAAAACACACTGAGCGACGGACAAGTGATATGAGATTTCTGGCCCTCAATAATAAAATATTAAAGATTTTATTATGTTGCTATCACCCTGACTATACCATTTTTATTAATAATCAACCTAACGGCTACTTTCTTTCCTCTGCCTACTCTTTTTTTTTATTTTTGTAAAAACCTCCCCCTTCTCACTCTTGTGCTCAACTATTAATCCTCAGTATTCCTCTGCGGATTCAACATGATCCACTTAGAAAACCCTTATTTTCTCCAATCTATTAGTTTCATTTGAACAATGAGACTTTGGCAGAATTCCCTCAATTTGCCAAACCAGTAATTCTTTAAATAACCTTACTTCACATCAACATATATATTGTTCAATCTCAATGCTCTCCTCAAAAATTTATGATTTTCCAGAACTATAGCTTATTGTACAATCATATCAAAATCTCAACCTTACCCTCTTGACTGGACAATAAGCTCCTATTTCTTGTATGGCCGAAGGAACTTTGCATGTACTCAATTGACAATCCAACCACCTTCAGGTTTCTTAATGGTTTAGGCATCGACACCAATCTTCTCAATTATCTCAAACAGTCTGATACATATACTGGAAAGCTTTTTACTTCTTCAAACCCAGGTTAGTCATGAAAAAGGACAAAATCTCTTTTCCAAACTGGGGAAGGATTCTGCATCTACCTTGATCAGCCATCTGATCCCAGATCTTCTTAGCTAGACTAGTGGAATATGCTTCAGTTTGGAGTTTAATCATCGTGTTGGTTAAGGCAGATAAGTATTGTTGGGGCTTAAAGGCGCCAGTATCCTCTACACAGGAATAAAGCAATGCCAGCAATGTGCGATGTGTTTCATAAAGTAGCTGGAAAGCGCTTTTGCCAGTTGCTGAGTAGTAGCTCTTATTGTACGTGAAGACAGCGGTGAATAATAGGGTACTTCATTCCAAAGGCCATTTCTTTACAAGTTTTGCATTATTGACCAAAGTTCCATTGACCCGTTCCACCATTCCATTAGATTCAGGGTGGTAAGGTGTAGTTAAGACCCCACGGATTGCCATGAATATGTTCAATGTGGGCAGAATAGCGATGTGAAATTGGTTCCAAATGTTCACGAGAATGAATTGCAGACAGCCATGTCGCTGTATGACTCAAACCAGGATGAACTTACAAGTCGCAACGGCCCTAAAACATTGATCACCCTTTCTTCCACTCATCTTGTCAAATGGTCAATGGCTACTATTATATATTTGAGCGTTTTGAACCAGTCACCTGAGGCCCACCACATCCATAGAAACAGTATGCCATGCGAAACGTAGCTTAACCAACTGATAGGTGGTCCTCTAGTGGAATAGTTTCTCCAAATGGCACTGATGATAACAAGCAACCATTTTGAGCACACCATAGTGCATACTCTTCCATTAGTAATGTGGTCATAAGAACTCCATCGTTTTTCACAACCCTCAATGACCTACCGCTCTATGAGCATACATAATAATTGCAGGCCTAGCAGAAGGTTTCAGAAAGCTCAGTGTTGAATAACCAATCTTCTTGTACAATTCTTCATTGCACACAAAGGTATCTTGTCTAATACCATCAAACACCTTAATCACTTGTGGTGGCTCATCGTGATATTTGCCCACCACCATCTTCTCATACATGATGTCTGCAAATCCGCTGTAATGGCGACAGTTGGTAAACATGAGAGACAGTCCGCATGATGGTGTTTTGCCCCTGACCAATGCTCAGTCTTGAAGTCATATGCTTGGAGCCTCAGGGATCATCACTCGATCTGCCCTTCAGGTTCCCACAGATTCTGCAGCTACCGCAAGGATGTATAGTCGATGACCACTTTGAATTAAACCCCATATAGGTAGACCTGGGATTCTTTATACGCATATATCACCACTAGGCACTCCCGCTTGGTCATGGTGTAATTACGTTCAGGCCCTGTTAAACTCTGGCTACAATATGCGACAGGATGCTCCACATATCATCCTTTTGGAATAGCATGGCCCCTATGGTGGAAAGGGAAGCATCCGTTTGTACAATAAATTCCTTCTCAAAATTTGATTAAAGCAAAACAAGCGCGTTATCCAACGCAGTCTGTAAGACATCAAAAGCGGTATGAAATCATTCCGTCAAATCAAAGGTAGCCTTTTTCTTTAGTAACTTGAAGAGCGGAGCCCTGATACAGCTGAAGTTGGGAATGAACCAATGTAGTAACAGACCATCCCCAAAAAACACATGTATATTCCATCTATTAACCAGCTGAGTCATCTTGCGTATAGCTTCCACTTTGGCCGGCTGAGGACTGAGCCTTTTGAGTCAACCACAACCCTGAGGTATTCCAACTGCTCCTTAAAAAAGTGGCACTTGTGGGGCTTAATTTTAATGTTAGCTTCAACGAGTTGGTGGAACACTTTTTCCAAGTGAGTGAGATGACCTGTAAACAATTGCAAGAACACAATAATCTTATCAAGATAGACTATAATGCAAGGCAGCTTTAGATCACCCAAAATAGTCCATATCCCGCTGGAACGTAGCTGGGGCGTTGCACTGACCCTGTGGCATACATGCAGGCTGGAACAACCCTTTTGAGGTGATTATAGCATACTTCTCTTGTTCAACTGCTGGCAACTTGATTTAACAGTACCCTGATATAAAGTCCATAGTGGAGAAATATTTGGAACCGCCCAAACATTCTAAATCATTGTCAATTTGCAGAAGCGGGTATGAGCCCTTTTTCATAATGCTGTTAAGCTTCTGGTAATCAATTACTACTTGATTGAAGCCATCTTTCTTCTTTACAATTAACACCAGGGAGGCCAGGGAATCTTTGACGTCTCTAACATTCCCTGTTCAACCAATTTATCTAACTCAGTGTATACAACTTCTTCCGCCGTCTTGGAGCAATGGATAAGCCATGACCAGATAGGTGGGTGATCCCCCGTGTCCAAATGATGCACAATCCTGCATGCACATCCTAAGTTGTGCTAATTGGATGCAAAATGATTTGGTATTTCTCAAACAGATCCATAATCCTGTCCTTCTGGTCCTCTGACAGACCAGTTAGAGCCTCCTGCGGAACCTTAATCATCATGCCAGATAAGGTTTTTAAAGGTAACCCAAGATCCTCCCAAGAACCAAAGTTGTGTATCCGATGGACCTCATCAATAGGAATCAAGTGCAGGTAAGCAACTACTTAATGTCGCTGAACCTTTATAAACTCCTTTTGCAAGTTTGCTATCAACACCTTCACTTCCCTTTTCCCTGGTAACAGGAGCCCTGGATCCACATGGGGTTTGAGCTGCGATTGCTGGTAGGGCCCCACAATCTCACTGTATATGCCTTCTAGGATATCTATTTTGAGCTCCATCCCTATAATGACCTGATGCCTAGAAGGTATGATTAAAGCACTTGCCGCTCGCAGAAGAATACCATTGTACTTGTAAATCTGGGTAGGTTACACTCGTGTCCTCCACTTCATCCACCAATATTGTACAGGAATAACCCTGTCACTATACATGAGATTATTTTGACTTGAGCTGATTTAATCTTCCAGGATTCCACTGAAAGAAAATAGATGGAAACTGTTGTCCTAGGATACTGATGGTTTCATCTGCCATATTGACCACAGCCTCAAAGCACCGCATAAATGCAGCGTCAATCACAATGTCATATTTGTTATTAGGTAACACCACCACTGGAGCGGATGTGCCACCCAACCCAAACCTCAAAGGCAAAACGCTGTATGCGCCCTCTGACACAGTGCTCTATGCCCCCGCGGTCCCATACACTACTCTGTAATCCACATCTGGCTTCAGCGGAAGCTTAACTACAAGCTTGATGGATATTATATTGATGGGAGCGCTAGTATCAATAATTACCCAGATTTTGGTATTTTGCACAAATATATCATAGTATGTACATTTCAAGTAAGAATTATAATTGAGGTTCAATACATAAATACCCAAGGGCTTTTGGTTATTCAGAAAAGTGAGAATATTAGTGCTTACATGTGGATACTCCTGAGCAATTTTCTCGACTAAAATCGCCACTTCTACCCCCTCTAGCGCTGCAACATGGGTTGAAGGTTCCCTGTTGACTGTACCATTCCACTCAAGGATTTGCCAGGCGCATGGCTTTTGCATATCTTGACTTAACTCCATGTCCGCATTATTGGGGTTGCGCCCTCAGCTTGAGGCCAATATATTAAAAGGTATCTGCTGATAAAATAAATCGTCAGATTGAGTACCAAAACCAACCGCAAGCAACTCGTGAGAATTATGAGGGACAATTAGGGTTAATTCAGTGGAAATAGAGTGTCCCATCTCTACACCACTCGACCTTTTCCATAGTTGTTTGAAGCAACTTGTACTGCATTGACATTCAGTTGCCCAGGACAGCTAACTGCATAATGTCCTCGTTGACTGTATGAGAAACATTTATTTGTAAAAAGCACTTGTCTCTGCATCACACTGATAGCTCCAGGCCTGAAATTATTTAAGGAATGTGACTCATTTGAGGACGAGCTGGTTAGCGATAATGGGGGCAAAAAGGACTTTCCAAATCGTTAAGGGGTTGAGTATTCCCCAACAGATTATACCCAAGTCGTTGTTGATCCAATACTGGCGGGGATTCGGTAGCAGTTGCAGGGGCTTTCTGTTCCACATTGGGAGTGCTAATAGTGGCTGATAGATGTTGCAAATGACTAACGAGTTTTAGTAGCTCCACATCCTCATCAAGAAAGTATGACATAGCATTATAAAGCTCTCTATATGGATTGACAGCCGCCATCATTGCTATTCCCAGATCCTCATTAGATAAGATAATTTCTCCCAACAACCCATGAGCCTTTACTGTAAACTGCTCCACAAACTCCACCAAAGACTCTTTTTTTAAACTGAATTGTTAAAAACTCTGCCTTGCGCTGAGATATTTATGGCCTGCCCCCAAACAGATGAATCACAGTCTCCTTAACCTTGGGATAAGTTACAGTACTATTTGCAAGGTAATATGTGACCTGATTGGCACTTGCAATGTCCAAAGTGGATAACAACAATTAAGCTTTCCTCCAATCAGAAGTCTCCTCTACTGCAAATTCAAACCGCTTGAAACCCCCATGAATGTTTCCATCAAGATGAAATGGGGGCAGTTTGTCACTGCAGACCTCTCTCTCCCCAATGACCTCATATAACTTATGCTCTGCACAGTATAGCTACTCTGTAGTGTCACTCAAGGGGTCATCAAGCTGGTTGGTTTGGGCTTCACCATGTGCAGTTGTGTGAAAGGCCTTGGAGAGCTAAATGGTTATGATTTTATTTTCTCAGAAAAGCGTTTTTTGAGCCTTTATCAGTGTATTCAGGGCAAGATTTAGTTCCACATATTGTGACAACTCATTAAACTGGGGCAATACCCTGTCGAGGAGAACTGGTTGCACTATTGAATGGCAAGAAAGAAGGTAATTGATAAGGTAATCAATGGGCCCCTGTAGTGAGTACCACTGTTAGCTTTTGGTAGATTATGGTGATTCTGCAATACTGATTGCACAGGGTAAAACCCACTGAGCAATGGAGGAGCAATAAAAGGATCGCTGGCCCTCAATAATAAAAAAAAGTTATTTATTCTGGAGCTATTTCCCCTGACTATACTAATTTAATTTTAATGATCAACTTAATGGCTACTTCTATTCCTCTTCCTACTCTCTTTTTTTATTTAACCGAGGAAAGACAACCAGGGGACGGACATTATCAATGCTGAAATGAGCTAAACTTAAAATTAAAATAAAATAAATTCAAAACAAGATGGATGGATCCCCTTTAACTGACACAAAATTCAAACAAAACACACAGACTAAGTTGGAAGCAGAAACTGCTATCCATCCATGGCAGTGGGTGAAGGGGATTGGGAGACTCTTCTTCCTCATCTATTGTGGACATGTAGTGGCACTGTTTATAAAATTGGCGCTATCAATGAGATACGCCATAAACAATATGCACAGGGTTCAACCCACTTTATCAATAGGACCAACGATATGAGGATCGTTGACCTTGAATCAACAGAAATAAACTTATTAATAAATGTGGAGCACCTGCTCCCACTATACTCATTTATTTAATATAATCAGTGTAGCGGCTCTTTTCTGTTCCATGCACTCTATCTTATCAAAAACCTTACCTCCTTGATCATCTCATCCCACTTGTATTATAGTGACTTTGGATGGTACCACTTTCATGGATTAATAATTCACTTCTTCATATCTCATTGGTTCTTCCAATTCTTCATTTATTAATTCATGATCACCCAATTCGGCTGATTTCCCAACATCCCAATATCGCCTCATTTTGAGGCGCTTGAACTAATCATACTCATAACAATTTGACAGATTCCATCCGTTCCACCATGTCAACTCAGGGCTTATCATCCAGTCATATTGGAATAGTGACATTATCCCCTCCTTGGCTGGACAATAAGGCTCCTATTGCTTATACGCCTGGAGAAACTTCCCGTGTACTTGGTTGATGATCTGACTGCTAGCGGGGTCCTTGATAGTATATGCATCCATACCTATCTTCTCGATAACTTCGAATGGCCCAATCCAGATACTGGCCAACTTTTGTTTCTACCTGAACCCATGTTGATTGTGGAAAATAACCATTTCTTCATCTTTGAATTGTGCTAGGCCAATCCGCCATACCTGATCAGCAGCCTGGTTTTTAATTTTTCTTGGCTAAAGTGAACGAGTACGCTTCAGTTTGTAATTTAATCAGCGTATTTGTTAGGGCAGTCAAATACCATTGCAGATCCATTCTGCCAGTTTCCTCTACACAAGCATATAGGAGCGCAGGCAAAGCGGGGTGCCATCCATAAAGCAATTGGAATGGGCTTTTCCCAGTGGCAGAATGGTAGCTAATGTTGTAGGCAAACACCATGGTAGAAAGGAGGATACTTAAATCAGAGGGCCTATCTGTAACCAACTTCTGTAGTATGTTCACCAGGGTTTCATTGACCCGTTCAACCATTCCATTGGACTCAGGGTGATACAGGGATGTTAGAACCCCATGTATAGCCATCATTTCGTTGAGCATGGGAAGTATGTTGGAGGTAAAATTAGAGCCATTGTTGGTAAGGATAAACTTCGGATAGCCGTGATGCTGAATGATGCACTCTATTACAAACTTAGCCACAGTAACTTCCCCTAGGTCCAGAATGGCCCGCGCCTCAACCCACCTGGTCGAGTGGTCAATTGCCAACAGGATATACTTAGACTGGTTAGCTCCAATTGGCAGAGGACCAACGACATCATGGGAAACTGTATGCCAAGCAAAGTGTGGCTTCACTAACCAGTATGAGGTCTTCCAGTGGAACGGCTTTTCCACTTGGCACTGGTGACAGGCGGAGATAGTATCAAGCACATCAAAATTCTATGCTTTCCCAGTAATACCAAGGCTGCAATAATTCCAATGTCTTGCGCATGCCACCATGCCCAACTGCTTTATGTGCGCTCATGATAATGTTAGTCCGCGTTGAGGGTCGTGGGAAGTTTAATGTGGAGTTGCTGATACGTCTGTACAACTCACCTTTCGGCTGGAAAGTATTGGCTTGCATTTCATTCAACGCCTTAATGACCTGGGGCGTCTCATCATCATACTTTCTGCTGAGCATCTTGTTATACATAATATCACTAATGTCAACCGTAATGCAATAGTTGGTAGCCTTGACAAGCAAACAGCATTCTGGTGTTTTGCTCCTGGTCAGTGAATGATCTTGAACTTGTAAGCCTGTAGTTTAAGTGCCCATCAGGCTAGACGACCCTCTGGCTCCTTAAGGTTCTGCAACCAGCATAACAAGGCATGATCCATTATGATTTTAAACTTTACACCATCCAGATATACTCTAAATTGCTCATATGTGTAAATCACTGCTAAGCACTCCCACTCAGTCACAGTATAATTTCGCTCATGGGTATTTAGGCTTTGGCTGCAGTACGCCACTGGGTGCTCTTCCCCCTTATCATCTTTTTGAGACAGAACTTCCCCCAAAGCTGAAAGAGATGCATCTGTCTGTACAATAAATTTTTTTCAAAATCTGGGTAGCATAGCACTGGCGCATTGATCAATGCGGTTCAAAGAGTATCAAAAGAGCGTTGACAGTGTTCCGTCCATACAAACGTGGCGTCCTTTTTTAATAATTCAAACATTGGACCTCCTATACAGCTAAAGTTAGGTATGAATCGGCAATAGTAGCCAACCATCTCTAAATTTTATTTGTATATCCCGCTTACTGCTTGGTATGGTCAACTTCCAATTGGCCTCCACCTTAGCTGGTTGGTGCCTCAGCCCTGTTGCATCAACTACAAAACCGAGGTACTCTAGCTGATCCTTAAAAAAGTGACAATTTTGAGGGTTTATTTTGATGTTGGCCTCAGCCAACCGGCGGAATACCTCTTCCAAATGGTTAAGGTGCTCAGAAAATGTGCGGGAGAAAACTTTAATATCGTCAAGGTATACAAGAACGCATGAAAGCTTCAAGTTGCCAAGGATAGTGTCCATTGCCCGTTGGAAAGTAGCTGGGTCATTACCCAACCCTTGTGGAATATGTGTCAGTTAAAAGCCCTTTTGACGTGATAATGGCGCATTTTTCTTGTTCCGCTGTAGGTAACTCGAACTTCCAAAAGCCAGATATTAAATCCATTGCAGAGAAGTTATGAGCTCCCCCTAACCGGTCCAATGCATCATCAATTCGTGGCAAAGGGTATGAGTCCTTTTTCGTAATGCTGTTGAGCTTGCAGTAGTCTATTACTACCCAGTTAGTACCATCCTTCTTTTTGACAATTAGGATATGGAAAGCCCATGGGCTCTTTGATGGTTCAAGCATTCCTTGCTCCAACAGTTTATCAATTTCTGCTGTGACAACTTCTTTCACTGCTCTAGATTGGCATATTGGCCGAGATCTGATGGGGGGATGATCCCCAGTGTCCACTCAATGGATCACTCCTTGGGTGCACCCCAAATCATGATCATTGACAGCAAAGATCTCTTTGTATTTTTGAAATAAGGCTTCCACTCAATCTTTCTGATCTTTGGTTAAATTACATTAAGTTTTTCACGCGGTACAACTGCCATTACACCAGGCTGTGTTTCGATGGGCAGACCAAAGTCATCCAATGAACCAAACTCATGAATCATGAGGACCTCCTCAACTTGGATGAAATGTAGGAATGAAACTACTTGGTGTCAGCGAATTTGCATTGGTTTATCCTGGAGATTTGCTACCAAGACCTTGATCTCCCCATGCCTCAGGAGTATAATGCCAGGGGCCACTGGGGGCTCAAGCCGTGATTGTTGATAGGGCCCAATGACCTCCCCATATAGCCCAGTAGGCACTTCCACCTCTAACTCAGTGATTATGATTGCTTGATGGCCAGAGGTAATAGAGATAGAGCCAGCGGCTCTAAGCGGTAGCCCTTGATATTCATAAATTTGATGGGGAAGAGCCCAAGTCTTGCTCTTTAGTTGATGATAGTGAGCTAAAACCACTCAATCACTGTATGCAAGGTTAGTGTGACTCATGTGTACTGGATCCTTTGGCATATCTCTGGAAGCGAAGTAAATTGGGATTCGCTTCCCCATAATTTATATATGTCTCCGCTGTCATATCAACAACAGCCCCAAAGTAATGCATAAAAGATTTTTCAACTAACAGGTCATAGTTATTGTTTGGTAACACTATAGCTGGGGCTACAATGTCAATCGACACAAACCACAAGGGTAGCATGCTGTACGCTCCTTCAGAGACTGTGCTTTCTGCGCCTGCAGTCCCATACACTATATGATGCTCCGCGTCAGGCTTTAAGGCCAACTTCGACACCAACTTTGTGGATACTATGTTGATTGAGGCACCTGTATCGATTTATTGCACTATCTCAAGTTCTTGCTATGACAGTGTCACAGTAAGTACACTCAGAGTAAGATGCATATGATTGTTTTAAGACATGGACATTTAATGAATCTTTTTCCAAGGAAGCTCATAATACCCTTCCCCACTTTACTGAATTCTTTAACAATAGCGTCCACAGGGAGGGCCACGCAAACCCCTTTCAAGAGAAGCGCATCAGTCAATGGATCTGGTTCATCAGTAGAAAGGTGATTGAACATTTGACAAGCATAAGGCTTTAGTCTTTCCTGAGAGCCTGCTTCCGCCATGTCCATGAATTGCGTTTGTGTCAGCACATTCACCCCTCCAACCGGTCACTGATATAAGAAGGCGTCATCATATTGAGGAACTTCCACTGAAGGTACAGGAATAGGTTCCAGTGGGACGTTTTGGGTCAGAATAGCGGAGGTAGAGAGTCCCATCCCTACTCCGCTATGACTTTTCCCTTGTGGTACTGCTCCTGCAGTAGGTACTGGACCCAACGATTGTGACAACTTCTAGCCAAGTGTCCAGAGCGACCACACGAAAATCAATTGACCCCATAAGATCTACGACCTTGATTGTTGTAAAAGGAGCCACCCCAAGGGTTGGGCTGGAATCAAACAGTGTAACCTGACCCCTCCCAATAGGTGAACTGCTGTTGGCAATTGAGTTGGAAGTGAGTCTTGTATTGATGATAAGGCCAGGGGATGCTGACCAGATGCTGAACAGGGAGGGCGTAATTCCTCCAGATAAAAAAGGCTAGCAGCGGAGGTGCTAGTTATCCGCTCTATAATGGGTGGAGGGAAGGTAGCAGATAGACGGCGTAGAATTTGAACAAGTTTAAGCAAGGATACATCAACCTCTAAATATGGAGTCAAGGCATTAAAAAGCTCACGATATGGTTTCACAGCAGAGGTCAATGCTATGCTTATGTCACATTCAGTTAAATCTCCTGCCCCAATTAACACATGGGCTTCTGCTGATAATCGATCAGCAAATGCAGTGAGGGTCATGTTATGTTGAACCCCAATGGTAAAAAACTCAGCCTTCCGTTGCGCCATTTTTAAAGCTCCTCCAAAGAACCACATAACAGTATCCTTCACTTTTTGATAGGTAATGGAACTGTTGGGAAGATAGCAAGTAACTTGGTTGGCGATTCCAACATCCAGGGTGTACATTAGAATTTGGCTTTACGCCACTCTGAAGCTCCTTCTACTGCAAACTCAAATTGTTTAAAAAAATCCATGAATATTTCCATCATGATCAAACGGAGGCATCTTGTCAATACAACATTCTTGGAAAAACTCATTCTTTCATTTAAGCACAGCGTCCAGAGCAAGCTTAAGTTCTGCATATTCAACAATTTCAGTGTGATGAGAGGATTCCATAGTAAAGCAAGCCAGATATGACATGACTAGCGAATGAGAAACGCTTATTAGTCTATGGGATTGATCAATGGGCCTCCTGCAGTGAGCACCACAGTTATAAATTGGCGCTATCAATGAGATATGCCATAAACGATATGCACAGGGTTTGACTCACTGAGCAATAGGACCAACAATATGAGGATCGTTGCCCTTGATCAACAGAAATAAACTTTTTAATCAATGTGGAGCATCTGCTCCCACTATACTCTTTATTTTAATATAATCACTTTAGTGGCTTTTTTCTGTTCTGTGAACTCTATCTTATTAAAAAACTAACTTCCTTGTTCATCTCATCCCACTTGTATTGTAGTGACTTTAAATGGTACCACTTTCATGGATTAGTAATTCGCTTCTCCATATATCATTGGTTCTTCCGATTCTTTATTCATTAATTCACGATCACCAATTTGGCCATTTTCCCAAAAACCCAATATCACCTCATTTTGAGGCGCTTGAATTAATCATACTCATAAAAATTTGATGGATTCCATCTGTTCCACCATATTGACTCAGGGCTTATCATCCAGTCATATTGGAATTATGGCAGGCACAAAACTGATAGTATTGGTGTGGGCGCATCATGTATTTGTGCCAATATAAAAAACGGGTGCTTACAACTCAATGTTTGCGATTAGGAGGGTGGAAATATAGTCTTCAAGTGCTTTTTCAGCCTCAAGGCGTACTTTAGGTAGGGTGACAATGGTTGCAAGGTTGTTGCGGTAATGCAGGTCTTTGGGCTGAACTTTGCAACCACCGCAACTTTTATAACTTCTGAATTTGCTGCCTGATAGTGTTAAAGATGGTCTTTTTTCTGTTTAAGAAGCATGGCATTAGGTAGGATAGGAGGTGGCAGACCATAACCAGTACTGCATTTTTATTTTGCAACAGCTTTATGGATTGGGCGACATTTTGGGGAGTCAGCTGCCTCTTCAGCTAGTTGGTAGTCACTTTTGAATGCGGTGGCATCAAGGCGAGGTGCATAATGGCGTTTTGGGAATTAGACCGTATAATCAGTATTGAAGTATATTTCTAATGTAGGGGCCCTGCCCATTCAGATCAGGGTTAAGCTTTCCCAATTCATCAACCTCAACCAAATTTCTATGAATTTTTGTTAAATTTGATTGGGTATTTTGCATATGGGTTATCTGTTGCGTTTGACCTGGAGGATAGTTTAGATTTTACTTTAGTCCATTCTGGCTCTTGATTGGTGGGTTCAGGAGAAGAGGTTAGTTGAGGTAATGTTTGTTTTGTTGATTCAGTGGTTGCTGTGGCTAACACTTTGGGGGAGGGAAGGATAGTGCCCCATTCTAAAAATGTTATTAGATTGGCTATGGGTCATCATGCATAGAGCCAAGTGTGGACGCCATGGCTTGTAAGATGGAGGGTAGCGTTGTTTTGAATAGTCCAGTTCAAAATCAGGTAGGGCAAATAATGCGCCCCTATACACTCAAGCCCAAAAAATGGTCTGGGGAAGAGGGGATAATGGTTTGAGTGGGGATTGAGAGGGCTATTTATATTTTTATTTAACTGAGGTAAGCTGACCAGGGGACAGGCATTACCAAAAGAAAGAAATGACATAAAACCTGAACAGGGTCAACTCCATCAAAGAAAGTTTTTCCACCTCCAGATTGGGACTCAAATTTTTCTGGTTATGTCATGGGTAAGGTTTTCGTGTTATTAGACCTACTAACCGCCAATAGCTTTCTTTGGCTGGCACCCTGATCGATGTGCGAAGGGCGGGAATCAAACCCACAACCTTCAGGTTGGTAGCCATACGCCCTTACTGACTCGCTTCCACCCCCCAAGGGCTATTTATGTTAAACTGGATGAATGGTCACAAAGGTGCAAGGGCCTGAAAGCTGAGTGGATCCATTGGGAACCACAAATTGTACCATGGGATTGGAACCATATTCCAATAATCAAGCAATAATTTCATTAAATAAAATTTTGGGTGGTAGGTGGGTAGGGAGGACTGCGAAATGAACCACAAGAGTGTAAAAATGGGACCATCTAGTACTAAAAAAAAAAAAAAGAGTGTAAAAATGGGTAACTGGGTACAAGTAGTTGAGATTGGGGTGCCCTGGAACACCAAGGGGATGGCAGCTGTTACTGCAGCATCAGCTTCATTTGAGAAGCTTATATCAAAATACCCAGAAGGGGTGATAGTCAATGAAGCCTGCAAGCTGCATAACAGCCTGGGCTAATTTGATAATTGCTTTATATGAATAGGGGAACAACTTGCCATATTTAACCCAGAGGCTATGTTGCATGTTGCTCTGGGGAGCACAAGGGGCAGCGTGGCACCGCCTGGATTTTGGTGAGATGTAAGGCTAAGTCCTTAGCTGGACATAGCATTCTGAAAAATTCAGAGAGCTAGCTGATACAGCCCAAACACATCTTGACAATGGCTGAAAAACATTAGGAGGTGGTGCACCACTGCCCCATGTGGGGGCAGCGGGTGTTAAACGCATCAACATAGGAAACTTGAATAGGGCAACAATGAGTGGAGCTGTATGTATTAATTTCAAACTACAATTTGACCAAAAGTGAGAAAATAAAGAGAGAGAAGTTTTTTTCCTACTCTCTTCTTTTTTTGTAAAGACCTCCCCCTTCTTACTCTCATGCTCAACCATTTAACCTCGGTATTCCTCAGCAGATTCAACAATCCTCTTAGCAAATCCCTACAAATTCTCTGATCTATTAGTTTCATTCAAACAATGAGACTTTGGCAGAATTCCCCTAATTCGCCTGGCCTTTATTTTCTTTATATGACCTCACTTCTCATCAACATATTATTTGCTCAATCTCAAAGCTCGCTTCAAATCTTATTTATTATCCACAGGAACAATAGCTTACCATCCAGTCATATCAAAATCTTGACAAACTTGATAAAAAGGTTCAATTATGACTCAGCTGGCTAGAATGGTACTGTTTGGCGTCATAGAACTTTTGGATGCAAATTTAACGTAATTAAAGTTGCAAAATATTCCCCAATGAAGAATGGCATCGTTTGAGTCCCATTTTGTTTGATGATCTTATTAAGACAGTGGACCCTGACAGGTTCTGCTGTTGCTCCATTTTTTCCTTTCAAACCTTTTAGTTAAAATATAAATTCTCAAAAAATATCCAAATTTATTTGTGTTTTCAAGCTCTTTGAACATTTAGTGGTAATTATTTCCAATTCTGGCAATCCCTGTCTAATTCTCACGGCTGACTTTTCATTTTCCATCTGTTAATATGGATGTCTGTACCACAGGTATTCTTTCTGGTGCTCTGTGTGGTCACTCACCTAGAGAACCAGGCCACTATTATTAATAGCACTCTAAATAACAAAGAGAAACTCATCTAAGTGTTCCAAGTGGTGATCAAAAGTTTACTAAAGCATTAATGTCATAAATGTACAAAAGTACACTTGTTATTCTAAATCCCCAGGATTGTGTCCATGGCTCTCTGGAATATAGCTGAGGCATTATATAGCCCTTGAGACATGCTTGTTAGCTGAAATATGCCTTCCTGGATTATTATCAAACACTTTTTGCGCTTCTATTCAAGAATTTTGAGCTTCTGATACCTGTTAATGAGCCCATTGCTAAAAAATTGACCCCCTAGCCTGGAAAATGCATCATTAATCCATGACAGGGGATAAAAGCCCTTCTTTATAGCATTGTTTAGTTTTATGTAATAAATTATCCAATTACTTCCATCTTTGCTTTTTTACTATTAAAATGGCGCAACCTAAGGTCTTTTATGAAGGCATTAACATGTTGTTATTAGGGAGCTCTTTTATCTTCTGTAGAACGCCTTCTTCAGATGTTTTTGAGATATAATCAGGAAATATCAAATTGCTTGTAGTCACTGGTATTGCTAGTATATATCAAATTTTGTGATAGTTAGTGAAACACACTATTATTATAGTTCAGGACCAAAGTTCGTCCTGAATTGGAGGTTGCAATAGTTTTAGAAAAAATAAGATAAAGAATTGACTCAAGGTAAATATAGTTAGTTTTTAATTTAAGATCCTTTATTAGTTGAGACAAATTGATGTTAATAGTTTAGATGGGTACATGACGTCGAGAAAATTTCCTGGAGACCTCTTGACTAGGATCTTTATTCAGGTGATTTTGAACCCTAATTCACGAGTTTACTTGGCTGAAATTGTCATAAATGACAAATTTACTATTAACATTCTATCATAAGACATAGATTAGAGGAAATCAGAGCTTGCTGATGATTTTCATCATCAGTTAACTTCACCCCAACTATGGGAATAGCTGATTCGCATCAAAGTTTGACTTTGACGTGGACAATTTCAACTCTTTGCCATTGCAAATCCTGACAATGACCCCTCAAGATCCTGTCATAGAGGGACATTAGGGCGTAGAAACCTAATTTGACGCAATTAGTAACTGTACCTTATGTAATGTTTGCAATAGAGTATTTGGATCCAAATTTGTAAGTAACCTTATAGGGTCCAGATCATGATACACCAATCTTATCTTTTTGACCTCCAGCGTGGTTATGGTAAAAAAAACTAGTTACCTAATTTCTAAACTAGTAGAGCAGGGCGGCACAAATTGATTTTACCAGTTTCCCATGAAGTGGTTGAGATAATTGTATCATTGGCAATTGATTGAAATTGAATTATTTCATCTGCCACATTTCTCATCATGAGATCAGAACATTCAGGAACTGAACCTTTTAATAATGATCAAACAGTACTTAGTAATAATTGTTCTCATTATATAAAGATTTAAATGGAGACATCTCAATTATGCAATGATAACTAATTTGATAAGCTAGTTTAGCAGCGTTAGATATAGATTATATCTCATTGGATCAGGGGCTGGCATTTTCTCATAATAGAGACTTTGCATCTTTAGCTAGCTCCACTGTTACATTAGTGGAGGGATTATATGGTGCGGCAAAAGTCTGTTTGGTGTTGAAGAGTGAGGTTAATTCTTGAACTATTTGAGCAGCGAAATTTTAACCAATTATCAGAAAGGAGCATCTGTGGGCAACTATGTTGAGCAAATACTGGGCGAAATAAAATTAAGCAAAAGTTCTGGCTGTTGCTGATGTTACCAATATAGCTTCCACACATTTTGTCAAATGGTCAATAGCTAATAAAATATACTGATGCCCATGTAAATCTGTGGGTAATGGCCCAACTACATATATCACAGCGCTAAAGGGTCCTGATGGAGATACCACTTGATATTGATATTTTGGACTTAATCAATATTGATCCTGACAATTTAAACTGGTGTCTATTACCTCTTGTACATTTCTAATATATGATCCCAGTAATAAAGTTTATGTAACCACTTAAAGGTTTTTTAACTCGTCCATAACCAACAGTTGTATGACTTTCTAAGATAATATTTGTCCAAGATGAAGGTCAATTTTAAGTTAACCAATTTCCTTTGATAATTCTGTATACTAGTCCTTCTTGGATTTTCATATTTGTAGTCATTTATCATGATTCATCTTAAATTTGAGAATTCTCTAACTCCCATAGCTCAGGGCATCCAACTAAATCATAAACCTGTTCCTCCTCACATATCACACCGGCTAAAACTGGAATTTGGGATAACCCATCTTCATTTTGATAGATAGCTCTGGCACGGTACTTAATAGAGAAATAATAATTTTGTATGTGAAGAGCCCAACGTGCTAACCGTCTATTGGGACCTTTCATCTGCTGCAGCCACCATAATGAGGCATGATCAGTGACCACATTGAAATGAGTTCCATAAAAGTATGGACAGAACTGCCTAATAACTAACAGGACAGACAGGCATTTCAGCTTGGTTATACTATAATTTCTTTCTACCTTGCATAGAGTTTTAATGTTTTGGGCGACTGAATGATCTACCCTATAATAATCCTGTTGAGCGAGGATTGCTCCCACTGCAACACCACTAGCGTCCATAAACAATATAAAAGGCTTATCAAACCGAGGACGTATTAGAATGGGCTGAGTACACAAGGCAGTCCCGAGTGAGTTGAAAGCTTGTTCTTGTTCAGAGTTTCACTCAAATGATACTCCTTTTTGTAATAAGTAATTAGGATTTCTGATAATTCATCAAAGCTAGGGATAAACTGATGGTAGTACCAAATTATCCCTTAAATACTTTATTAACTCTTAAACTAGCAGCCTGGTGCATATTCTTAATCTCTTCAACCTTATCAAGAAGAGTTTTTTCTTATTTTGATACTCATTGCCCAAGAAACTCCATATTATTTTGAAAAATGAACACTTTGATGGCTTCAACTTAGGTGAAGCTTGACGGAATTGATTAGATACTTCCCTTAATGCTCTAGATGATCAGAAAAAAGTTTTTTAAAAAAATGGTTATAATGTCCAGATATACTAGAATACAGGACACATTGGGATCTCATATAAGATCATCTATAGCTCATTGGAAGGTTTCTGGAGCATTTCAGAGCCCTTGGGGCATCGCATAGGCTCAAAACCCTTCATTAGCTATCAAGGCACATTTAGCTCTATCATCAGGGTCTATTCTATTTACCAATATCTAATTGCTAAGTCCATGGCAGAAAAATATTGAGAGCCAGCTAATAGTCTCAAGGAGTCATCAATTTTGGGTAAGAGATAATTATTTTTTGAGTAACTGAATTCTACCTCTAATAATCTATTACTACGCAATGTCCTCCAACCTTCTTTTGCACTAACAGAAGTGCAGAAGCCAAGGGACCTTTAGAGGTCATTATTAACCCTAACTCAAGTAGTTGTTTAAGTTCAGTGGTTACTTGAACCTCCTCAACTTTACTCTTTCAATAAGGATGAGACCTGAAAGGAGGCGAATATCCAGTTTCAACATTATGCAATACTCCCTTCATCTTTATAAAATTATATGTAGCAGAATAGAATAGGTCAGTCTACTCATCCAATAATTTTTCTATTTGAGTCCTATGTTTCTGAGGTAATTTGTCATAAAAATGGCAGAAGAGTTTAGACCGGCCTGCCAGTCAGGATGTGTAAGCACCCAAAAAGCAAGCCAGAATGCCAGAGGCATTGCCGCACGTATGACGTTGTATGGAGCTGGGTATTGGAAATGATCAAACGTTGGTGCAGGGCAATAGTGAATAGCAACCCGAGAACAAACCAAATAGAGACCGCCCCAGACACTGGAGGCCTTGCTTCAGGTGGTGGTACCACAGGTATGGTTTCTACAAGGTCATGGGTAAATGAAGTTATTTCAACTGGAGAGACAAGGGGGCGGATCCTTGCTTGAAGATGGTGGATGTAAGGCCACAAGATCTTCATATATTGTTGGCGAAAGTTTGTAATGACAGGGTTGAATTGCCAGAAGTATTTAGCTCACTGAATCCAGTTTACAAAGGTGGGGGCCATAGTGACCATTAGTACTGGTAGAGCCCATCTGGTATAAGGGCCAATGGGCCACCAGAGAAAAACCATTGGGAATGCAGCTAGAAGGATATCAATAAAATCAATATTGATAGTTTTTGAGGCAAATTTTTATTGTAATGGAAAGTGAAGAAAGTTGACTAACAATTTTCTCAGTGCGATTCAACTGATTAAATAGTGGTCAATTAGTATGGGGACAAGCCAGGATCAAGATCCTCAATTTCGACCTAACCAGCGAATTATCTGGAAATGGGGGCAAATAAGTTCACTGGGAACTGACATCGAAGAATTAGGGAGCAGGCTGAGTCACTGTCAGTTCAACCTTGAATGCCTGAACTGAGGCTCGACTGTGTTTCTGATGGTTTGTGTGACAGCGTTTGGCCCAATGGGCAGTGGGATTCCCCCAGGGCCACCCCACATAGGGGTGGTCCCAATTGGTCGGGAACAGGTTTGGGATGCCCAACCCACCCATGCTCAGTTGCTGGTCCATTTGTTCAGTCAAAAGTATTGCATTGGCTGCAATGCCTGATTTGCTGGAAGGGAGCTTCAAACCCTCGTTGATGGTGTCCAATACTACTACCTGCATGTTGGTGATCATCCTCAATGATTTTGAATGAGGTTAATTTTGAAATTATTGTGTTGACCATATCAAAACCATTGGCAATTCCAGCTGATGAATCAGTTTTTGTCCCTTTTTGCCAATTTGGGATCCAATCATTGGGCTTTTTCCCACTCAATTTTGGACCGATTGACTTCATTTCAGCGATCTCAGCACAAATTTCCCTGATTAGATTACTAGTTCTGCTGAGGTGAGCTTGTGCACTGGGGGAGGGATCTGAAGAGGGAGGGCTGTTACCCAGCGCTTGTCTACCACATGGGCAAGGTCGCCCTGGGTAATGATGGGTACAGCCACCCTCTTTGGTAGCTTCTTACTCAGAAATGAGAAAAGAGCCTGATCAACGCATTGGGGACATTCCCTGGGACTTAAAAAAGGAAAGTGAAGAAAATTGACCAACAATTTTCTCAGTACAATGCAACTGATTAAATAGTGGTTAATTGATGCAGGGACAATCCAGGATTGAGACCCTCAATTTCAAACTAACTGGCGAATTTTTTAGGAATGGGGGCAGATAAGTTCACTGGGAACTGACATTCAAAAATTTGGCAGCAGGACGAGTCACTGTCAGTCCAACCTCAAACACCTGAACCAAGGCTCAACTGCATTTCTGATGATTGGCATGACAGCATTTAGCCCGACAGGCAGCAGAAATCCCCAAGGGCCACCCCACATAGGGGCGATCCCAATTGGTTGGGAATGGGTTCAGGATGCTAATTGCCCATGCCCAGTCACTCGGCCGTTTGTTCAGTCAAAAGCGTTGCTTAAGCCACAATGCCCAATTTTCCAGAAGGGAGCTTCAAACCCTCATTGATGGTGTCTGATGCTACTACCTGCACATTGGGGATCATCCTCAACGATTTTGGGAGGGGGGTAATTTTAATGATCATGGTGTTGGCTTAATTGAAACTAAAAGTAATTCCAGATGATGAATCAGTCTTCATCCCTTTTCAGTGATGTGAGATCTAATCATCAGGCTTGTTCCCATTTGATTCCAGACCGATTGACTTCATTTCATCAATCTTGGTGCAAATTTCCCTTATTAGATGTACTTGTTCTGCTGAAGTGAGTGTGGGCACCGGGGGAGGGATCCAAAGAGGGAGGGCTGTTACCAAGTGCACATCTACCATGTGGGCGAGGTCACCCTGGGTAACGAGGGGTATAGCCACCCTCTTCAGCACCTTCTTAATGAAAAATGGGAAACGAGCCTGATCAATGCACAGGGGACGTTCCCCAGGACCTACATAATTACTAAAGGAAACATTAATAGTAGTAATTGTGGGAGGATCTTCAAGCCCAAACTCCTGGAGACTTCCAAAACCCTTGAGTGAATCACCTTATGGATAGGTAACATTGGAATATAAGCAATAGGCGTATTGGGCCCTATATTTGAGCTTGATTAGTCAGGTTTATGAATAGCATGGAGACTGAACCTGCATAAGCTGGATCCAAGATTCCAGGGCAAGGTAAAAACTTTTTTAATTTAGGGGCTATAAACCCCCTTTATATCCAATAAAGTATCTTTAGGAATATGAATATGTACCTTAGTATCAACAATGGTTTGAGATTTTAGAGATACCACAACTGATTTTGGAGATTATAAAGGCATTCCTTTCTTTCCTTCTACCACAGCAGGAGGGAGTTTAGCTCTGGATCCCCTATGTGGTAATCAATTTGATCAACCTTCTCTTTGTTTTTTTTTTTCAAGAAACAAGCCTAAAGTTTGATTATATTGCATCGATCTTGTTTGGACTTTAACTCTAATGATACTATATGTCCAAGGAGTGAAAGGAATCCTTCATAGTAGTGTACTATAGCAGTATACTCCCTTAAAAATTGAGTACCTAGCAGAAGATCATAACTTGGATTATCCAAAGCTACAGATGGAGTAGCTAAAAATAATTTCCAAATTTCACAAGAAGTTATGAGTATGCTCCTATGGATCTGGTACAGGCATGACCAGCGTTACATACCTCCTATAGTGTGGAAGTTATGGAGCAACTTTGACTCTCCTCATTAGTTTAGAAGATATAACGTTGACAGGAGACCCACTGTCAATGATAGCCATAGCGGGTATCATATATCCCTTGATAGAGACACTAATAATTTAACTTTAAATTGAGTTACAAAGTTAAAAGCATAGACAACTCATCCGAGGAAGAATAAGAAGAATAATCTTTATTATTTTCTGCTAACTTTTGCTGAATAATTTACATAGACTGAGTATCATTATCATTTAATTGGTCTTGTTGAGGAATATACTTCTAGTCAGCATGAAGAGCTTCTTCTTTATTGCTGACTGATCTTTAAAATCCTCATTATCTTTTCTTTTATATAATGCTAACATTATGATTATTCCCTTACAAGAACTGCATCTAAGACAATCATATTTTTTTTTCTTCAAGGGCATGCACACAAGGAAAATAGATGAAGTTGTAGAGGATAAAGGCTTAGTCAGAACAAGTTTAAATTGCATTTAATGCCTCTTTGATTTCACGAATATTGGTAAAAGTTTGCTTGGGTCCAATTATTGTGTAATTGAATATCAGGTTGGGCTATTAATGCTGAAATAACTGCAGTAATTGCATAATCAAGAGTAATCCAATTGGTTATAACTATAGTTTGGGCTCTTGAATAAAATTGATTAGCAAATTCAACCATAGTCACTCCTTTACTTAAATTAATGGCTATAAACTCCTGTTCTTGATTAGAAAGTGATTGATCACTTCCAAATTCTTGCACTAGAGCAGTCCGCACCTGATCCCAAGTCTGGCATTCCCAAAGTGAGGCGTCATGTTTTCCTTTGAAGCACTAATTAAAATAGATTAATATGTTTAACCTTCTGGATATCAGTTGCTTCTTCCATAAACCTTCTTAGGCATTAAGGAAAGAGGCGATGTTTTCTTCCCCAGGTATAAACTTCTCTTTAAATCTAGGCTTAAAGCTATTAGTAGAAGAAGGAAATAAAGAGTATTAATACCAATATTAGGTGTGGTCTCATATATTTCAGTCTTAGGATAATCACGTTGAATATTCTGATCTAATCGGCGTCTCAATTGATCAATTTCATATTGGATCTTCTCCAGTAACGATCAAGGCTATTATAAGTTAACTTAGAGTCAAGCTAATTTTGGAGGGCTTGTAGTTTAAGTTGTTGAGCATCAAGACAAGATTCACATCTTCTAACATGGGTACCCATTTCTGCAAACTTCTGTTCTAACATATAAAATTTTCTTTAGTGACTTAATTGAATTTATGTAGATTGTCCATTTCACCAGATAATGTATCTAGGGTTAATCGAGGATCTATAAAATTTCCATCCAATTGACCTTACTAGCCCTAGCAACATTAGTCAACTGAGAGCGTAGAGTAGACAGAAATGACAGGATGTTAATTCTGTCAGGACCTTCATCATGGAAGAGTGCAGAGGTTCCAGGAGGGCCAGGGGTCCCAGGAGGGCCTTGTCCTCCACGATTAGGCTCTCAAAAACCTTGGACTCTTTGTTGCAATTCTAGGTGTTGGGTTTTCAATAAATCTACACGTTAATTCCAATGAAAATCTATTCGTTGATCTTAGTATCACTGAGATGACTGAACCTGTTTTAGGCTTTGATAGTATTAGTTTGTAATAAGTGACTAATATAATTGTATAAATATTAGGGAAGCCCTTCATCTACAAAAGTAATTTGCCCTTGATTCTCATTAATCAGACGATAATTATCCATTATTGCTTCTGTGTTATCTTGCACAAAGTCAGATGCAATTTTTAAAAATATTTCATATTATTATGTGACTCCTGAATTAATCCAAATGAGCAAGAGAGTTAATGATGGTACATGCCTATAATTTGCAGTAAATGGTGTAAAGCAGGATGTAAAAAGAAACGAAGGTACTGATTAATTCCTTTTGCAAATACAATAGAGATTAACTGAGCAGAGGTATATAACTCTCTCATAGTAGTGGTTGCAGCTGTGGCCTGAGCACATGAAGTCTGAAATTCAACAGCATAATCGACCTCCAATAATTGCTGGATAGAAGCACTGATATTGTCAATATTTAGGTGATATTATCTGGGTTTATATTGAATAAAACAAACTCAAAAGATGCTCTAAAGGTTAAAACAATAGGTTGCAAGGAAGGCATTTTGATTTTAAATTATAGATCCAACGAGTCTCACAGACCTAATTTTCAGGACCATCATGATTAAATTCCTCAATTTTATGATAGATGGTTTCACTATTTGTGACAACTTTGGTACCCCTGTAGTGAGCACCACATAAAGAATTCTTCAATAGTTAGAAAAATTCACTGTTGTATTTAGTTCAGGACCATAGTTGTCCTAAATTGGAGGTTGCAATAGTTTTAGCAAAATTAAAAATGAAACTATCAACTAAGGTGAAATTTAGATTATTTTTATTTAAATGAGGTAAGCTGACCAGGGGACGGACATTACCAAAACTAAAAACTAAAACTAAAAACTAACGTAACTAATTAATTCAAACAAAACGCCCAAATGAGTGGATTGAATGAAACACACCAAACAAAACAACCAAACTGGTGGGCAGCAGAGACCACTTTTCCTTCCATGGCGGAAGGGGAGGGGGATCAGGGGGCTCATCTTCAACAGCAGCTTCCTCATCCCAGAGTAGTTTATGTGTCAAGGTGGATAGCAAGGACGTCGGGGCATCAGCGGCATGTGGTTCAATATCACTGGTGATTGGTATTTCATGGAATTTTAAGCTATTAAAAAGGCAGTGATATTTGGCTAAAGCTTTTTTAGCTTTAATGCGGGCATCTGGTAGTTTAATGAACGTGGTAATGTTGGTTCAGATAATCTTGGCTTTAGGATTCCATGCTACAGTTACAACGTTCCAAATAGCGTTGTTGACATTTTTGTGCAATTGATTCATTATAATTTACTTTTTGGGGTAGATTTGAGGGGATAACAAGAGGGGGATTACCTCATGTGGGCATCGCCACTGATTTGGCGACAGCTTTGCAGAGGGGACAACAATCTGGTGTGCCAGCTGCTTCTACTGCAATCTGGTGGTCACTGTAGAATGATTCAGCATTTGGCTGTGGGGCATATAAACGAGGGGGGTAATTGGCGTCCCATTTTGCATTAGCAAACCGCTTGAATTGCAGAGATGGTTTTTCAATGAGATTACCTGATTCATCGGTGTCAGTCAATAACTCCCATGGGTTCTGGTTAAATTGAATTGGGGAATCGCCATATGGTTGAGGTTTGGTTGATTAATTGGAGGTTGCATGGGATCAAACTGAGGTCCAAGATGGTGCTTGATTATAGAAATCGTGTGTGATACTGGGGCGAGGAGGAGGCTGATTGGTGGCTGCAGGTGCAGCTACAGCATCAGTCTTTGGGGGAGGGGGAGGTAGGATCATAGCCCATACCAGAACTTGCGCGGAATGGGCAGCAGATTGGAGGTCAGCGGATGAATAATATTAGCCTTTGGATATAACTAAGTAGGGGCACTTGCATTTTGAGTAGTCAACTCAAAACAGGACGGACAGATCATCTGCCCGCCCTCGATGTGGGCCTAAAATGGATGGCCAGGGGCATAAGGAATGATGGTGTGAGGGGAAATTGACACGGCAATTTTCTAAATTTAGGGCTGATCATGGCATACGCCTGAGGCCCAGCGAGGCGTGTGGCCCCATTTGGGACCACAAATTGTAAGATGGGGTTGGAGCCATAGGCTGCCAAACCTTTCATCAGCTCCTGGTGGAGCACCGCAGGGGGGAGGTGGGTGGGCAAACTAGCAAACTGGACCACCAAAGTGGTGTCTGCTGGGATCCAGGTTCAAATTGTGGGAAGAAGGGTACCCTGGAATACCAGGGGCACAGTTGCCACAGTGGTGGCGTCAGCTTCACAGGTGAAGCTGAGATTGAAATACCCCTTATAGGGGCAGAATCTTTAAATTCAGCGGGGGTCATCACTACCTATGCCATTTTGATAATGTCTTGGTCATGGTATGGGAATAGTTTCCCATATTTGACCCTTAAGCCATAGCGCATGTTGCTCCGGGGGAGCAATGGGGGGAAGCGAGGTACTGCTTGGGTATGAGCAAGGTGGGCGTCAAGATCCTTGGGAGGAACAAATCATCCCACGGGTTTGGTATGATTGGGTGAGCCAGTTCAAATGCATTTTCCTGCCAGATTGAAAATGGAGGGGGGAACTTCACCGCTGCCCCACACTGGAGCAGCCAGCGGAGAATCCAAGGACATCAGAGTGAAACTAAGGCAGGTGATTAGAATTTACTTTCTTGTTTTCCATTAAATTTGCTTGGAAAGTTATGCTGAGAGAAAAGAGAGTTAAACTTAGATTAATAACCTAAGATCCTTTATTAGCTAAATTATTAATTTTATAGGTTTTGTGGGGACACAATATCAAAACAATTTCCTAGGGACCTCTCAATTAAGATCTTCAATTTCTGGCAATATTAAGCTTCAATTTACAAGTTTCTTGGCTGAAATCATCTTGAGCGACAATTTCCTAGTAACAAAATATTGCAAGACATAGGAATGAATGAAATTAAAGCTCGCTGATGATTTTCATCATTGCTGGATGTTAATCCGCGCCATAATAAGTATAGCTGATTCTTGTCAAAGTTTGACTTCAACGTGGTCAATTTCAGCTCTTTGCCATTGTGAATACTGAAACTTAAATAAGCTTCCTAGCATGTCCCAGGTCGAAATCATCTTGCACAAATATTTCCCCAAATTTTAAAAAATTTCTGAGCTTGAACCTTCTCTGAGTCAGTCAGGTAATTCAGATTGTGCATTAAGACAACACAAACAATGCCAGCTATATTTTCGTTTGGAAGACATAATTTATCAGTGGTTTAAAGCTGTGAAATGAGTTAATTTCTTTAGTAAGAGACAGATTCAAGAAGGCGATTATCTATTGTCTCTTAATTGTAATGAGCAAATTTTGTAGGTTTGCATATAAAAAAGAAGTATTTATGGCTGGAAATAATGGTATTTAGTGTATTATTTGCTCAAATCTTGATCTGGACCATGGTTGAAATACTTCACCATAGAGTCCTTTTGAAATTTTGATTGACAGTCCAGAAGGGATGACCACTTGAGTTTCTAACAATATAAATTTCTTTTCTGACCAAAAAGGTATGTCCTTTGACTCATTGATCTGTGTGGGCAATGGTTTGATCATTTTCTGTATTATAGTGTACTTAATCAGGATAGATACATCCATGTAAGCCATATTATATATAAACTGATATTCTTTTTCTTTTTTCCATCCTTGTTATAGTACATCGTGATTGTCTGACTAAGATTGGTGAGAGTAACATCATGATGACTCATACCCTCTTCAAATTTTCTCAGAGAAATAGTTCAATTGGTATATGGTTTTTTTGTGTTCAGTAACTTATGACAGGTGTTGTCACTATGATAGATCCAAAATGTAGAGGTAGGGTACTGTATGCTCTAAGCGACTTAGTCATATATGCTCCTGCTATGCTGTATTATTTGCAAAGGGCAGTATCGGTATGAACTCTTCAACTATTTAACCTATTTTGTACTGACAAAATTATAAAAAGCTCTGCTATCAACAATGACCTAAATTGGACCTTGTTACAGCTATATTAACATATGTACATTTATAATAGGATTTAGAGGTACTATTAGGTGAATACTATGTTAGTTACCTGATTCCAGGTGTAATTCCAAACTTGATCAGATGTCTGAAAAGTTATTTTGAAAGGTTTTCATTAGAATAGCCACTTATACTTCATCGAGCAAAGGGAGGTCAGTATAACATCATGTATGAAGGTATAACTCCTGATCAATGATCTGCTTTGCGTAGGGTTTAGCATTTCTGTTCATGCTTCTTTGATAAATTTTTAAGGCTTGGTTTATATTTCTCTAGCCTAAGTAGTGACCATAAGGACATCATTAGCCACAATATATAGTAGAGGTTATCTTTAGCCACATCATCAGCCACAAAGAGCTTGCCATGGTCAGGGAAATGTTTTGATGAACATTAAGGGATTTTGAGCATTCCTCCTCTAATCCACCTGCTCTTTAACTGCATCATCATCATCATTGTCAATTTCCATGATAACATTGATCCTGAGCTTCTTGTCTGACCATCTATAGCATTGGCTAGCAAAATGACCTTTTTAACCGCTTTTTTGGTGTGTAATTAGTACTTGCTTCTGTTTTTTTTAACTTTGATGTGTGTGTTTTGGTATTTTCCCTTATTCAAATATTAGTTATTCTTAGGGACCAAAATTGAAATTTTTTGATCTATGGACTATTCAGGGGCTTTGAAACTGCTGTTACGCATCTCAGGTAATCTGTAAGCTCTTAAATTACCATTTTTAATTAAATGTTGGTATTATGATATGGTGAAAATCATAGTAGGGCTTTATAGAATTCTCCATTGTGATCTCTGCGTTTAGATTGGTCATTGCATTAGACCTGATTAAAAATTGTGCTTAATGGTAGAACCTTTTGTTGAAGTATATTATAGCCTCATTCTTCTTTTAATATTGAAATGCTCAGTTTTTTGGGATGTTATTCTTTCAAACCTTCCAAATTCTTGTATCACGAATTTTTGGTGGCTATATATAGGGCCATTCATCAGTCAAATAGGGCATATTAGATCGCAGCTGTGGTATTCAAGTAAGTTGATTAATTTGGACGCCTTAACATGGTTTTTGGTTGTTGGACAATTGGATGTTCGCCTTGTTAAGAAGATATTCAGGTAAATTTTCTAGTTGTACTAAAAATTCTAAAACTAACTCTCAGAGAATTAGGCGTACTAATTAAGAAGTTCTCAAGTGCACTAACTTGAATAAAGTGCTGCCTCCTAAGAGAAAATAACCCCTTTTATAGACCTTTAGTGGGTTCCAAAAGGTGAAAATTTTCACCGCCAACCAGGAGCTAGGAACTTCTTTAAATCGAATACAAAGAACATCTTTCCAAGCTAACTGATTGGATAGAGTATATTAGTCATTAAGTATGCATATTTCATTTGTGATGTTGACCAATCACCAAGAACTAAGCCATATCTGAGTATAAATATTTTTGAGGTTTTTGATAGATTATTATAATTTATCTAAAATTTATCTCACTGATTAAAAATATTTTACTTCAGATCATAGATGCATCAGATTATATAAGAATTTTACAAAATCAAAGTAATGGAAAATATGAATCTTCTTCTCAGCTTTGTTGGACCTATCCAAACATAATTAGTTAAAGGTTGGAAATCTGAAAGAATCTCAAAATACTAATTCCCAAATTTATCATAAAGAATTGCAATGGGGAAAAATCCTGAAGCCTGGTCATCTTTATGAGACTCTCATTGATAGTTTTAATATCCGTTTATATGTGAATGCCGCGTGATCACAGTCTTAATTTTAATCAATGGCTATGGGGTTTTCAGTAAGAAAGTTTATAGAACCCCAAGGTTTTTATAAAATAAAGTATCGTTTGTCATACCCATCTTTATTGTCGACATTAAGCATATTTGTGGTCTTTTTCTTAGTCCCAAATTTTTAGATAGCTGCTGAGATTTTAAAGTACTATTGCAACTGTTTTTTGTTGAGATCATGTGGCTAAGAACCTGTGAGTAGCTCCTTGACAGAATTTTTACAATTGTTGCTTACTATAGAGGGCCCTGTACTCCACAATCTATTATTTTCAATCAAGCTGGGAGACTCACCTGACAGTAGCATAACTGGATGGATCAGAAATGGGGATAGTGATGAGGATGACCAGACGGTTAGACCCCCAACTATCCTCTTTGAAGATGCCTAAATTAACCGCATGATCATACTTAAGCCTTGAAGGATTGCCTGGCTGGCTATTGAAGTGGTTAAAGACCTGATTCGTGGCATATTGAACCCTGGTATATCATTTAATGTGAAAGATGTTCCTCTGTGAGATTGACTGATGTTCCTCTACCAGCCCCAAACGCTCCCAGACACATACAGTCAACATATTAATTTGACTACATATGTCTGGAAATTTGCACACCCATCTATATTCATATAATACACCTTTTGAGTGTACACCATGAAGAATTACAAAGCCATCTAGTGAATGATGATGCAGTAAGGCTTGCTTAAGACAATCCTTATACCTTGGCCTTTAGTTATGTAGGAAAGGCGAAATATGGAGTGGAATGTTAGGATTCGCCCTCTTCTGGGTGAAGCCTCTTAATAGTGGTCTCAAATCCTTAATATTCATAAATTAATATATGCTAATTTTGCTTCTCATTAACTTGAGTTGAGCTAATTTGATGCATCAGGGATTATCCCTGGTAATTAATAGTAGTTAATTGATATTGTAGTTCTTAAACTATTGGGGAGTGATATGGATAGTTATTAAAGTTTTACAATTACCAGTAACTTGGTCTTGGGATAGTCAAGCCATTAATTAGTATTGTTTAAATTTAAGTATACTATTGTATCAGCAATCTAAGCTAACATTTTTCACTAAGCTAGGCAATCACTTGCTACCTATTGCTTAGTACCTTACTTATCTACCTTTCACTCATTTACCTTCTGCTTATCTAATTTCCTCTTATCCTGAATCCTATCTCTAAACTCATTTTTAGTCTTAAAGTACTATAAACACTTTAAGGCTTTATCCTAATAAAAATGTTTCTCATACACTCCATTAGTTCTATTGTAGGTTTTTCTGCCCTTTGGGGCTAATAACTTACTGGGCACTTTGAAGCCCTGATGCAATTTAAAAAGAGTTAGTATTTTTTCCACCGCGTCCCAAAATGGAAGAAACTCATTGATTTATTATTCAGCTTTATGAGAAAATTATCACAAACAATAATGGCATAGTGAAGTACGTGGAAGAAGCCATATAGGTCTTCCATGAATCATTGGATGTTTGCCGCCAAGACACGCTTTAATTGAGGATGTTGCAGACAAACTTACAAAGCATGAAGAGAAAACTCATAGTGAGCTGCTAAATCAAGATTTTACTTCTCATCTGGTAATGAGCAAAGAATAGACGTTTTGTAATAACAATTAGCCCAAGCCTTGTCACTCCTTGTAGATTTTGCCATCATCCCTCTCAAGAAACTCAAAGGTCTGCTCCTGCCTTAGAAACCAAAGTTGCTCAATTGGAAAAAGAGCTAAAGCTGAAGGCATCCCTGAAAAATGCAAGTTATCTGGCTAAAGATTTAATGAGTGTGAGAAGTAGTTTTTAGGTGCCTAGGACTCAATTGAGAAAGCTGATCAGCTAAAGTATTAATATACTCAATGTCTCACGTTGAGAGTTATTATGACCAGGTTAAAGCCAACATACGCTCCAAAAGATCCTACCTGCCTGACTATGAGGGGTGTAAGAAATTAGAGGAGGATCTTAGAAAGCGTGTCAAGGTGGTGAAAGCTAATTAGCAAATTTAAGTTCTCTTCTACCTAATCTTTGTTTTAAAGTTAGAGAGCTTGAACTCCATGTTGAAGAACTTACAACTCACAAGATTGTGATGAAATCCAGGATAACCCTATGTGAATCCACCTCTCACTTGCCCCCTGAAGCCATGAGACCGGACTTGATGCTATACAAGAGCAAATTGACCAGATTTCTCATTTCTTTAAAAATGGACATTCAATCAGAGATTTCAAGGCATAATACTCCTACTGTCCATGCCCTTATTGGGGGTGACCATGTCCCTATTAAACCCACATTAGCGGACAAGTTTACACCTGATGAAGGTAGCATTGCCTCGTTTCTATACGTCTATTAATCCGCTATGGAAGTATTGATTGATCACCAGAAATTCAAATACATCCTCTACTGCCTAAGTCACATGGCCCAAGAAGTACTGGTTCCACATATGGACACCCTTAGTACCTGGTCAGAGGTTAAGGAAGCGCTTATTGGCGAATTTTGTTCAAAGCAGAGTCTAAGCATGAAAAAACAGGCTTTTATGCGCATCAGCATGCCTAAGGGATAAATGGTTTCCACCTCTTTTGATTGGTTCTAAATCGAAGCCCAGATGCTGTTAACCTCCAAGGTGATAACTCTTGACAATGCCGTTCCTGCCATCATGAATAGGTTGGCTTCCCATCCTTCCCTGGTGATGCACATCACCTCAGTGAAGCGATAATTCTTGAACGTTTATGACTATAAGAAGGCCCAATTAGATGTTGCCAATTTCCATAAACATGAGTCTACCCGAGGTGTTGCATCAAACCCCTGACTCTTAATCATTAAGGGCCTAAAGCTGAAGCAAACTAATCGCCCAAAGTTCACTTATTGCAAAAAGTTTGGAATGTTGACAATGTGTGTCATAAAAAGAGAGCCAAGGCTGGAGATCAGGAAAAAGATCATTTAGCATAAGGACAATAACCCTATTGCAGAAGAATCTAATGTGCCTGAAACCCCCTCTTCTATTGCTCATCGCACTCATATAGATAATCTCTAAAGAAGAATCTGAAGGAGGTTATGAGAATTTCATCTATTATGTCTTAGGAGCACCAACTGAAGTCAAAGTTTCCGGATCATTTGAATGCTGAAGGAGTAAATGATGACATAATACCAAATAGAACTTTTCTTAGTTAGGTTTTATAGTGCCCTGAAGTTATCAATATTGATATTGATGCTGACCAGTTCATTGCCTTGCTGATATGATCAATTTAGCTTATTGATTAAGCTTTGAGACCTTGCAATCCTTCAAGGAAAGATATCCTGAGACAGCTCAAAAACTAAGCTCCACTTTCCGCCTCAAGAATGTCCTGGCTCTCCTACCTAATTTTGATGGAACTATAACCAAAGTAGAAGTCGTCATCCAGAAAATATTGGTCATAGCTATTATTGACACTGGTTCCCCCAATCAAAGTCATATCCTCAAAGCTTATCAATAAAATCAAGCTGGCGCCTGAGTTGTAATATTCCTAAGAGTATGGAACTTTAGGTCTGAACAGTACTCACAAAATCGTGGCTTACTCCTTTTTACCCATCCAAATTTGGAAGCTTATACTATTGGCGCCCACTGTGGCGCTGGATAAAAATAATTATAAAAAGCTTATTGGTTCACAGTTCATGATTGAGTACAAAGAAAACATCAACATGAAACAGGTCTTCTCTATCTGATCAACTATGAGGTTCCACTAAATTTAAGTAAAAATTATCTCAGCAAGAAGAAATATTCCTGCCTGGTTGAGTACCCTTCTTTTGCATTATATTTACATTATACAATGTCTGGGAAGATTACATAGAAATTTTCTGATTTGGTGGATGCTTTAGAGGGCATTTCTTTTTTATGCCTCAGAATAGACAATAATCGACTGATGAAAACAGATGGTTGATACCAAGATTACTTTTTAAATCACCAGACACTGCTTTTACACACAACAAGAATAAATGAAGTTAGTCCCTTAGAACCTCTAATATTGCCTGGCATACTAGATACCGCCTACCAGAGACCTATCAATATTCTATTGGGGAATCTCACTAATAAGTTATTCTCTTGAAGAAACATCAAGTGATAGTAAAAGGCCTTCTGGTTCCTATTGATGATATTAAAAATTCATCATACGGATCTATGCTGAACATAGACTACCTAATGACAAATTGCTATATACTTTGCTTAACAGTCATATTTCAGATGAACTAACTCCAGAAGAGATTAAAAAGTTTACTCCTTATTATTTGACTTTAGTGATTTTTCTCTAAATCTGATACTGCTATGACCATATGAAGAATTATGCCACAAGATTGATGTTGGTAATGCTAGTCCTATTTATCATAAACTTTTATTGTAAATCAAAGTTCAAAGAGCAACAAATGAGGACAGAGCTCAAGCAGTTCTAGATGCTGGATTATAGGTACCTTCCCAAAGCCCTCGGCTTTCCCCTCTTTTACTTATCAAAAAGAAGGATGGAGATCATTGGGTAGTTATGGACTATTGAAAAGTGAATAAACTCACTAAGAAATGTAATTATCCTATCTCTCGCATTGATGATGCTCTTGATCAACTCTCTGGGTCTATATTCTTTTCTGTTACAGACTTAGCCATAGGATATTAGCAAATTACCTTTCTCCCCAAGATCAGGAAAAATGTGCCCTCATTTCAGTAAAAGCTTTTTTAAATGACGCAACTACCTAAAGGGTTGTGCAGTGCACCTGCATCATTCCAACAAGTGAATGATCACATCTTACATGATCTTAAGCTATGTTAATTGCTTGTCTATCCTAATGAAATCACGATTTTTTTCTAAGACCTTGATCAACATCTTTATCACCTTAAAGATGTTTTTCAAAGCCTTTGTAGTTCTAACATTAAGTTGAAACCATCGAAATGTACTTTTTTTAAAATAAATCAGACTTTATTGGGCATGCTATATCACAAGAAGGAATTTAACCCTTACATGATAAGGTTGAAGCTATATCAAAAATGCCTCCGCTTCAAAAATTCTGAGATATCCAGGTATTTTGGGTATGATGGGATATTACCATCAATTCATCCCAGGGTTTGCCCAACTCAGTGAGATCATGTTCGACTATTGACTAAGAACACTCCTTTTTATTGGGATGCCAAACAAAGGGTATCATTTGAAACGTTAAAGAAATTCTTAAGGAAAATCTTATCTTATGCCACCCTAACTATGGTAGACTTTTCATATGTTTACTGATGCCTCTGAATATTCTGTTGGAGCAATCCTTATTTAATTGGATGAAAACGGCGTTGATCACCCAGTTTCAACTAAGCAAGATGCTTTTGAAAGCTGAATGCAGCTATAGAGTCATGGAAAAGGAGTGCCTTTCTGTCCTACTTGCTGTAAAACACTACCACAATTTTTATATGAGACTACCTTTTCCATGGTAACTGACCACGCCTCTTTAAAGTGGTCACAAAATATAAAGTATCCTACCAGAAGACTGGATCATTGGGCATTGAAGCTCCAACATTATTATAAGAAGATGAACACTGGGCTGGGTTTTAACATATGAATGTTGATGGGTTGACTCGCTTGCCTGTTCTTAACTTAGATAATAGTGAAGCTGAGAGATTACATGACCTCCTAATGACCCCTGATGCTTGGGACGATGAGGATTAACCTGTTAAGAAAATGAAAAGTGAAATTTTTGAAGCACCAAGGTGTAAAATGAAAATTTATATAATAAAAGTAGGGGTGAGTTGATTACCTTATCTTTGACCTTTGTAATGGGAACCTGTAGTCATGGAAGCTCACTCTACCCTTAGGCATTGCAAAGTGCGGAAAATCTGAGTGGACTAAGAATCAGTACTATTAGGAGGGGATTATGGAGTATTTTATTTAAGTCCTGGACGCTTACCTAACATGTAAGAAGCAATTGAGTTCTGAAGCCAAAATCAGTATCAACTATGACCCCTCAACAACCATTCTACACTATAAGCTTAAAAGTGGTAGTCCCCTACCTCATACTACCAGTGGGAACCAGTAAATTTAGTAGAAAATTGATCATTTTACAAAATGGTTAAAGCTGTTACTCTTTGGGATAAACTGCTAATGCTAATGAACCATTCCTACATCAGCATATCTTTACTTAACATGATTGTCTCCAGTTTTTCTCTGTGACAATGGGAAAACTTTCACCTCTAGAGTTGGTAAGATTCTAGCTGCTTCAATGGGATCAACAACTTTTTTAGCCCACTACAGCCCTTCTATAAAGGTATCATAGAAAGAGAAGATGGAACTATGGTCTATATAAATAAAAAATGTCCACTTCTGATCCTCTATAAGGGACCAAATTTTCCCAGTGCTCTTATGGTATATCATAAAAGTTACCACCAAGTCCCTAAAATTTCTCCTTTCTGTATCTTATATGGTCAAGAACCTAGGGTACTCGCCCTTTTATCTAAAGTTTGCTATTTAACCGAGGCAAGCTGACCAGGGGACAGGCATTACTGAAAGAAAGAAACGACTTGAAACCTGAACAGGGTCAACTCTGTCAAAGAAAGTTTTTCCACCTCCAGATCAGGACTCAAAATTTTCTGGTTACATCATGGGTAAGATTTTTGTGTTATTAGACCTACTAACTGCCAATAGCTTCCTTTGGCTGGCACCCTGATCGATGTGCTAAGGGCAGGAATTGAACTCGCAACCTTCAGGTTGGTAGCCATATGCCCTTACCAACTCGCTTTCCACCCCCTATCTAAAGTTTTTTTTTCTTCTAGAATTATGACCCTGAAAAAGCTATGAAGAGGTTGGACCAACACATCATCAGCTACAATATTATGCCATGAACAATTTAGCAAAGATCATCACTAAATAGGGCTGAGCAGCTAATGAGCTTAGACAACTTCTACCTTAGTTTCAGATATCAGAATTGCTATTATACTATCACAATCATATCACTAGTAGAAGTGGTAAACTTGGGTCAATTTGGGAGAGACCTTTTTTCATTAATTATAGGAGGGTGATGAATACTCTATCAAGTCCCTTGCCTTTTAAGTTACTATAAAGAGGGCTGATGGACGATTTTGCGCCCCTATTCTCCCCACAATATTCCTAAATAGGGAAATTTACACACAATTGTATGTTCAACTGGTTGAGAAGAACATAAGGTGTTAAATAGTTGATATAGCGCAAAAATTCTAAACATAACTTTCAGAGAATTAGGTGAACTAGTTCTGAAGTTCACATTTACACTAAATTGAATTTAGTGCTGCGTACTATGAAAAAAACCTCCTTTTATAGATTGTTAGGGGGCTCCAAGAGGTATAAAATTTATTTCCGCCAACCATGATCCAGAAACTTCTTTTTTCAACTAGAAGAGAACATATTTCCAAGTTAACTGATTGGATATAGTATAATTCATTAAGTATGTCAATGTCATTTGTGATGTTGGTCAATCACTAAGAATTAAGCCATATCTGAGTATAGATATTTTAGAAGTTTCTGATAGGTTAACCTGTCATTTATCTAAAGCCTAACCTCCTGATTACAAAAATGTCACTTTAAATCATTAATGTATCAGATTAAATAAGTTTTTATCAAACTTTAAGTGATAGCAAATAGATATCTTTTCATCAGATTTGTCAGATCTATCAAAATATTAACAAGTTAAGGGTAAAATTCTGAAAACTTTTAAAATATCAAAATCAGATTGATGACAGAGTATCATAATGATAAAGAGATTTGAAGCCTGGCCAACTTTATGAGCCTCTCATATAAAGTTTTAATATCCATTTATATGTTAGTGTTGTGTGACCACAGTATTGACTTTATCAATGGCTATGGGTTTCTGTGAATGAAGGGGTATAAAATCCCCAAGTTTTGTTATATAAAGTATCTTTTATCATACCTATCTTTCTTGTCAATATTAAGCCTTTATATAATCTAAATCTTAGTGACAAATAATGGACAGCTGCTGAGGTTTTTAAGTAAACTTACAATTGTTATATTGTTGATGTTCTTTAGCTAAGAACCTGCGAGCAGCTTCTTTCCAGAGTTTCAACAGTGCTCCTTGCATTCACATTTTAAATAGCTTTAAACATGTGGTTATCT